>JAODKM010000038.1:18387239-18409433 GCA_026780845.1 Petrocephalus sullivani
CTCGGTACCAGGTGCCAGTCCTCCTCTTGTCACTCAGTACCAGGTGCCGGTACTCCCCTTGTTACTCAGTACCAGGTTACGGTACTCTTCTTGTTACTCGGTACCTGGTGCCAACACCTGGTACCAGCCTGGGCGAGTGAGTACTGACCTGAATAAGTGAGTACTGGCCCACTTCAAGCACTAGAGTGGACACCACTGTGTCATGCCACTTGTCAGCTGTTGTTCTAAATACATTTGTTCGAAAGATCTTCCTGGCCCTTAAAAACATCAATTAAGTAGCCACAACTGCACTAAAAACATCAGTCATGTCATGTCTGATGCTATTTCCCTGACTCCATTTAAGCATTTACAGATCAGATTCCAAGAGGAAGTCTCGCCACCACAGGGAGACATTACTTTTCCATGGTGGCTTTCATATAACTAGCTATAAATGCCAATAAATTGCACATGCCGAAGCCTCCCATGTCAGCCAGCGATCAGACTCCTGACAATCGCATATGTAAATTATAAAGGTAAAATAATACAATTGATTTATTACATGAACGACACATTTTGTTCCAGTAGCAGGGAACTAAGTTCAGCGTTTTGCTTTAAATCTAAATTTAAATTGCTTTAAAAAAATCACCACATATTTTAGACGGCACATTCAGATATTTATTCTGTCAGTATGCGAATGTTTCAAATGTCTTAATTAAACGCGTTTGGTTAAACACAGGCACAGCTTTATTTATAAAACGTCGCTAATTATGAGCGCTCGTCTGACAGGCGGTCATATGTTTAGGCAGAAACTACGCAGAGCCGCAACCCACTAACCCCCGGGGCGAAAAGCGCGCACGCAGCCGCCGCTGTCCGCGCACCCGCTGCCCGCGGCGAGACGCAGCGCAGCGCCCGAGCGCCGATAAGCTCCCGCTCCATTCGTCTTTTTAATTGACTGGGGGTTATTACCCCCTCATCGTCTGCAAAAACCCAGCCAGAGAGGGAACTGATATCACAATATATTGGGGGTCGAGTGGGAAGCCCGCACGGCGGGGTGCAGAAAAAAAAACACCGTCAACGTGGGAAATTGGGGTGAAACGGTTACAATCGGGAACTAGTCACTTCTTACTATGCCCGTTGGCTGGAAGAAAACTGGGGGGGGGGGTCCACTTTGACCTTTAACCCCCTTAAGGAGTAGTTGTCATGTGAGGTACAGTGTGCGTGAGCTGCTTTTCCACTTATCTCAGCTAATTCTGAAGTACCTTCTATACTGCGGAGGGGAAATCTATAGCTTCAGGGGATCCATCATCTCTTATCATTGTAAGTAAACATGACACACTGGACAAAATGTCTTCTGCTCCAGTCACTATCTTTTCTAATGCATATCTTGAATGATAAAGTATGGTTCAGCCAGACAAACATCAGTGCTTATAGAGTCATATATGTATACATAAGTCATGTGCATTATTTAATGACCTGGGTAATGTCATATTATGAATGAATGAAATGTATATTTTATTTTTGTGCAGTAATTTAGATGTTAGAGCTGTGGGTCGTTCTGGGTGATAAGATCAAATGTAGATGACCCCAAAACATGCAGGAGTTTCCCGTGGACCCTACCTGTCGCTGTGGAAATGTTCTCCTCAGCATCCAGGGGTCAGCCCGTGCCCCTTGACCTGTTACAACACTGAAGATAAGGTGGGTAAGCAGCTGACGCTGTTCTCTCTGCGCGCGCGGTCACGTGACCAGCGCTGGGGGACTCGGGTTCTGGGAGGTGGGGGTGAGCGCCGTGTGGGATGCGGGCAGCAGTACAGGTGGCGGCCCGCACAAGGCAGCCCGTTTGCCCGGGAGTTTCCTGTGTGCTCCTCTCCTCCCCTCAGCTGGCAGGCCTTGAAGTTCAGCTGAGGTGGGAGGATGACTGGAAGCCTGGGGGGGGGGGCTTTTCAAAACACAAAAGCGAAATATAAAACTACTGCCACGTTAAAGGGTTCCCTTCTCCCTTTCTGTCCCTAGCCGGAGCCGTCCCGGGTCGGCAGCTTTGGGGGGACCCTGGCTTTACATTCTTACATAACAGCAGTAATGGCTGTAGCAGATGTGGACTAACATCCTTTTTCTTGCAGAAGGTCTCGTCTCCTGGGGGAAGCTATTGGTCCGGCGTGGTCAGCGACGTCGACAGCAGGCTCGCGTCACACTGAAGGTCGCCTGCACCAGCATTTCAGAGCAGAAACTCCTCCTAAAACAACCTCTGACCTTCCCTAGCATTTTTTGAATGCTATAGGCATTAGACAAACGAATCATGTCACTCTCCAATCATCAACAAAGTTTCTTCCTCAGCATGAAATAGGCTGTGATCTGACTGCAAAGACGGATATGAGCTGAGCTTTCACACTAGCATGGCTCCAAAGGGATGTTTAATACACTGTAGTGCAAAGAGTAGTACAGGTCGAGAACTTAAAATGTCGTCTGGTGATAAAGTGACAGCCGGCCATCTTGTCCCATGCTCTTGTCTGGTCCGAGGGGGCAGCTTTCCAGCAAAGAGACCCTTGGCATTGTAGGTGGAGGGAATGGCCTGGCCGGGGGAGGGTGACGGGCCTGAGCCCGACTCTGCTGGTACTCGGTTATCTCTTAAGGAGCTGATCACACAGAGAGCCTCCCAGACCACCAGCGGAGGAGACATCTCTGAACTGGTCCCGATCTCTGTGCCTCTGGTGCCTCTCCCAGACACCAGTCTCTCCTCGTCAGGAACACCTCTGCCTGGCGGAGCGCTGATGCCCGCACCTCACCCAGGGCTGGGCCCCAGAACCCCGTGGATGTCATCTCCGCGACGCTCTGTCACGCTCCGTCACTGACACGCTCGGCAGGTCACTGGTGTTTTGGCCTGAACATGCTGCAAAGTAAAACAGCACGTAGAAATGCTCAGAGAACTGACATTTTATTGTACAAATAATTGACTTCTTGTTACTTGTAGCATGGAGTTATATTTGCACTTTGTGTTATATATTCAGAACTTTTCAGACTACAGGTATTTTTGTGGGTCAATAGTGTTTATAAATAGTACATACCTAATTTTGACTGATGATTTTCTTACTGAAACTGAGATGTTAGTTGCGTAAATTGTACAAGAGAAACTCCAGCATATTCTCACTGTCGCTGCGCAGAATTGTTAGCAAATGGAAAGAACAAGCAGAATTTGTTTTAATGTTGTTTTATATTGACTGGAACAATGTACTTGATATTATCATTAATCTGCAGCCTAAGCTGCCACATGTGATGTCTGTACTCAGTTATTCTCTAGCTTTCCCAAGGCTGTCGGGAGTGCTCCACGCCGCCCTTATCTCCATCCACACAGACCTTGGGATTTAGCATAATGATTCATGTAAAGATCGTACGAAGCTTAAGATTCAGACGTCAAAGCGTCCTATGAGCCAGATACATTTCCTTCTAACTTTCCATGTAATCATTAGAAAAATCCATAGTTCAATCACAACAGTTGCCAAAAACGGTAAGCTTCGCTGTCCTATCTGCCCATCACAAAAATAGCAGTTTTTCTATTAAACTAAAGCAAATAAAGATGTCTCCAAACTAAAGGAGACTTGAGTGTCACTAATCCTTTCCTCCATCTTTCTGTCAAGCCTCATAGCTCCACGCCAGCGAGGGATTGCACGCTTGCGCTGAGCTTTGATCAGCGCCCGAATTCTCCCACTTATTGTTGGACGAGAGTGAGCTTCACTTCAAAGGGCCTCGCGCGCACTTCCCACGTTTGCCGAGCCGAGTCTGCGTGACATCTTCCCGTCCTCTGGGGTCCTGGAGGGCGGGTCGGGCAGCACGGCCTACCGCGATGGTGGGGGGGGGGCAGTGCAGCTCTGGCGATGACTCCAAGGGAAGAAGGGGATGTGGAGGTTTGGGGGACAGGCAGGAGAAGGGGCGTGGACAGGTCTGCGTTTCAGAAGAGAAAGTGCGATGATTACCAGAACCCTGGGGTCCTGCCAACACAAACCTTTCTCCCCGCGAACGTCTCTGAAATCCGGGATTCCTGTCTGACTGGAGGGGGGACAGGCAGGCGCCACGGTGATTCGTTCGACGGCTTATCTTTTCCCAGTGATAATGCTGTCAAAATAACAGCCAAGATACATAGCGGAGAGGAACTGGTTAAAACTTTTGGGAGAGTGGTTTCTCCACCGTTCAAAAGCGGGCGAGATCTAGGTTCCTAAAACACGTTTCATCTCACGTACTTAGCGCTCAGATCGCCGTCTCGGTTTATCTCTCATTTCCCACTGAGAGCAATGTTGCTGTTCGGCATATTCCCCTTAAATTTAAATGGACTTGATTGATGGGCTCAGTTTCCACTGGAAAATCCACGTGGTTGTGATTACGGCACTATAGAGACACTGGGAACTCCCTTTAACGCCTATGATGTGTTATTGTCCTGCGCCTTCCTGCTGCATAACTAAACTTTAAGTCTACCGCAAAATATAGGGATGCAAAATGACAGTCAGGCTTCTTCCAGCCTTGTTAAGTTGTGGAACTGTAGGTAATGGATATTCCGCTATTCTTAATAAATCAACATTGAAGTTAAAATCAACAAAAAATTTAAATAATTTTCCAATATGTCACATGCAGCTAATATGCAATACAGGACAATACGCCTGAAAGTGCAACAGTGGCGATTTCTCGCGCTGTGTTTTAAGTACACAGAAAGTCGAGGATATCACAGGACATTTTTCCCAATGGCACTTCGCCATCTGTCGGTGTATTTTTGAAGTACCACGTACGATTACATTATAGTACAAAATCGAATTATTTCGCGGCAATAATCAATTAACAATCCAGTCTCTAGTAAATATGCATTAATTTATCATGAATAAAACATTTATCTCTCGGCTTAAAAGTATATTGCCAGACTTGTTTATCATCATATTCTTGGGGATTTCTCGTCACATTTAAACAATCACCTTTTTCTTAGCATAAAGAATTGTTCGAAAATTGTCTAATTGGTCATATGAAAATATTTACAAAATGGGTCCGTTAACTACACCTTATTAAACCTCATAAAATACCTGATGAACTAATATACGCGAATTTACATATACAGCTGCACTTTCGAAACATGGCACCTTGGAAAATACTAGTTTATCGACTGTAACCATATAAAACAATTCTGCAACCGTTACTTTGTTCTTTAACATGTCTGCTAAAATTACAATAGTTAAAATATTCATGTTTTATTGTCGAAGAATCATCAATTAGTTCTTAAAATTTTAATTCATTACAATTAAATGTAACGACAATTCCGCATACTGCATTTGTTACGGCTTTTCCTGTAGACTGCCTTGCGCCAACTACGCTTAGTAGCTGACCGGTGAACGTTTGTATACCAATCAAAAAAATATAATTGTGGTTTTCATCCCGAGCAAGAACTGGATAATGCTGAAATTTTTTTAAGTTTAAATATGTTTACTTTTATGCAGTAAGGCTATAATAAAATAATAAGATATTTGATTTTATTAAATGTCCATTACTACTTTAATCTGTTTTAATTATATACAAAGGTATACTCCGCGATTTTGACCACAATAAGTTACGCGATGGATAAACAGACTATTACACTCGTTAATTGATTATAGAATCTGTTTAAGGTGTTTTCTTGGCATTTCTTCCGTTAGATATTAATCCGCGTAATTCAGTTGTTTTATGCCAGTAAATCTCTTTTGGAATTACTGTGAACTACAGTCGTGGCATCGGGCACCTCTCCATATGTGCTAACCAGCCGCCACACGTCAGGAAGGCATCTCCTCTTTAACATAGTTAAAGTTCGCCACTACCTACTTTTAATTGCGCACATATGACCTGTTAGCTTATTTAGATGTACAGTTGTTTATTTCCTACACGAAATTCTGTTTTCAGGATGCTCCGTTTGCGTACTGCTGTACCTGCTGCATTATGTGCGCTCTTTCTGGGAAGTGTCTCTGCTTTGCGCCGCCTGTTTGCGCCCGTGCGCTTTATACACCCCGCTGCCGTGCGAGCGGGAATGACCCCCCCCGGGATCGATAGGGGTGATTGATGAAGGCGCGCGCTGGCCCTTTAAGAGCGCGACGATGACGTCAGGCACAATAGCTGCTAAGCGGTATGCCCGTGGTCCCGGTCCGTCCCGCTGGCCGTGTTTACGGACGGCATCGATCGACGAGGGGACGGCCACTCGGAAGATGCCCCCGCCGGGTCGTAGGGGATGCTGGACCGAGTGGTGCCAGGTCATCCTGTTCGGCGCATCGGTCCTGGTTATTCTGGCCGAGAGAAGCGCGAGTAAGTGACAGGGAGCTGCGGAATGAAGCCCGCCAGTAACCGCGCATGTGAAAAGGACTAACATAACGGTGCTCCGCTTTTGCTACGCACACACGCATCTCACACACTTTTTATTTACGTTATTTAACAGTGCATTCTAATGGGCATAATTTACCTGGCATTAGCTGTTTGTATTTCTTTGCATTTATTTATTGCAATCCGTGCAAAAGCGAACAAAATAATATGCCGCGTGCGTAAAGCATATATGTGCGTATATTTTGCATGTGTATAATTGCATACAGTGTTGCCTTTGCATCGTCATCTGATCCGTTACTCAGGCGATGTTCCGTGGCTTGAGCGCCTTTTCGAAGCGCCATTCGTGAATGGGAGAAGGTGGGGGGCGTTCCCCGCCGCCCCTTATACTGGCACGGACACGCTGGGGGCGCCGAGAACAGCACAGGCTCTGTTAACTGGGCCGGTGTAGTGGGCATGCGCAGTGCCCGGCGCCGGGGTAATACTACACCACTTTACCACCAGTAATGAAAGACAGACCTAGTTTTATAAGACCTTCGATCAAAGGACTCTGCCGTTCTATCGTGGAATGTTCTTTCCAGCACAAGTATGGCGAGCAGATCCACATGTTTCAGATGTATGCTTAACGTACTATACTGAGATCAGGCTTAAGAATCAAGTAATGCACTAGTAAGCTACATGAAAAGCACCTCCCAAGTTGGAGGGCTCAGATGCCTGCTCTGCACTTGTTTGTGTGGTTTGCGGGTCCTCTCAGCATTTAATCAATAAGCAAATGTAGACTGTTTGACAGGCAGACCGGCATCCCATAGAAGTAAAACAAGTAGCATCACCTTTGGTCTTCATCTACTCTCCTATCAACCAACCAAACACTAGATTTCACTTCAGTTAACTCATAAACATTTGTAAAACACGTGAAAACCCTTGGCACGCCTGTAAACCACATAGCTAGTAAAATAAACACAGTAAATTACAGTGATGAAATGTTTTTGTACTTGAACATTGTAAATGCAAAGGTGGCTTTGGATTTCCGAAAGTGCTGCATTTTCTTAACATTTCGTTTTGCAGGCCTTTTTTATGATGATTTAATTGTGTCTCTTTTGTAACCAGTCACCTACTGTTTCGCGTACTACCTGTGGTTCGGGCACACGCTCTGGGCAGCCCTGACCCTGGTGCTGGCCTTTCCGGGGTCCATCGTGCAGGTGCTGAGCGTCCTGTGGTACCATGCCGATGGGGACCGCCGTAGGTGTCTCCAGGCCCTTGTCCACCTGTTGCACTTGGGCATCTATAAAAGGTTAGCACAAGGGACACCGTTGTCCCTGTTGTATGACGTTTCCTAGGACAGGTGCTTCGTGGCCCAGTCTGCCCCAGTGGCTGTCCGCTACAATTTCAGCATTATAACTGATAGTAGTAGAGGAAAACATTTTTGCTGATACAGAAAATATTTGTGAAATTTTTGTATTGTTAGAACATTCCTATGGGTCTTGCATTGTTGCCTAGGAGATATTTGCTGGGTCTTGAATGAGTGAGACATTTCAGTGGCGAGAGAGCCAGTGATTACTGGGTTTGTGCAGTGTAAAGGGAGTCTAGATGCAGTGTAAAGGGAGTGTAGATGGAGTTTCTAAGGAGAGGAGGAAGAATGGCATGTTACCTTTCTCCTGTTAGAGGGGTAGGTCACAGAAGGCGTTCCTCAATATTAACAATGCAAAGATCGTACTTGTGGTCTTGGCAAGAGCAGTCTTGCTATCTCGCCTTCCAAGAACAAACTTGTGATGCAATGAATCATGGGATTGGTCTTGTTTGGCGAGGATGTAACCTATGTATCCTTGGTATTTGGGGCTGGGCAAGAGGGACATCTGGGGATTTTTACCGTCCACTGTACTTCTGTTCTTGAGTATTGGAACTGGCAGTGGAAGAGGATGTAAAACGGGTACATGAGAACACAAGTACGGTCAAGTACGCATATTGAGAAACACCGATAAACTACTGGTTATGTAAGAGACAAGTGGTAATTGCTGTCGCCCTCTGCTGGCAGATTTGGGGACTGCATGTCCTCAGTATGGCACATGCAGAGATCATCATGCGAGCTGGGTGCTGCAGTGATGCAACAGGCTGACGTTTCAGCACTCCGCCTGCTGGAGGCGCTGTTGTTCACCCTCCCACAGACCCTACTGCATACATATATTCTTGTCACCTCTGACGTTGGCCTGCTCTCACCAGGTAAGGGGTGAAACTGGGCTTTCCATTCATCCACTAATCTTACGATATCTGCAGTTAACAGTTATACTTGTAATTTATTTGTTGCTTTTCCACTCGAACGTAAGATACATTTCTCTCAAATAACCGTGTTGAGCCTGGGCTGATAGGGATGACGCAGATTGTAAATATAATTATGGTATTTAATTAGGCGCCTTCACCAGAGCAGCCTCCAGCTGAAGGATTTACATTTTATTTATTTACCAGCTGCTTTTATCCAAAGCGGCATTCATAACGGGTTCAGTTCTTGGAGCAACTGCAGGTTGAGGGCCTTGCTCAGGGGCCCAACAGTGACATCAGTGAGCCGACTTAAACTGGCGACCTTCTAGTTAGCTCATGGGTGTTTTATTTACATAAACATGTTTTCAATGAAAAATTATTGGTTCAGAGAGAGAACCAATTATTTTGTGTCAGGTGTCAAACCAGATGTCTTGAGCCCGCCTCCCCTACAATCTCATTGGTTCAGAGAGATAACCAATCATCTTTCTTTCTGCCCTCAGAACATTCGTCTTGGTAAAACTCCCATAAGCTTCCACTTATGGGCTTTGTAAGAGGCCTAAGCCACTGAGGCACACACAGTCCCAGGGATGTCTTTATGGGAATATGACCTTCTCCCCCACAGTGGCGCTGTGCTGTGGCATCTGCCTGCTGTCCTTGTCATGGGCGCTGGTCCTGTACAGCCGGGCGTGCTGTCTGATCCGGCCGGGCCACCTGGCCATGCCACCAGCTGCCCTGCTGTGCCAGCTGCTCTGGAGGACATGCATGCTGGGCACCAGGATCGCCAGCCTCGTGGTCTTCGCACGGATCTTCCACTGGTGGGCCTTCGGAGTCGCAGGTGCGCCAAGGGGCTGAGCTGGGTCCAAGCACAGGTTACAGCCATTTAGCTTTTTATCCAACGCTGACAGCAGATTGGCGGTTAAAGGCGGCTGATGGCACACACAGGTTGGCTTTTCAGGGGCTTGTTGGCACGGGTGTAAACATGCACACTGTAAAACGCACAGCTGTATAAAATGGAGTAAACATTGCAAATGACTCTGGATAAATGCGATTGAATTTAAATGTTTATAGGCGCGTTTGCATTTCGTGTTGAATGAGTGCAGCTGGTTACCCACATCTTCTGCACAACAAGTGATCTAGATGCGCATTGGCACAGCCACTGAAGATAATGTAATTATTGGTAGATGTGTACTGCAGCGCTTATGTACTTATGTAGAGCATTCTGGTCATTCTGGGCGCGCACACAAACACACACATACACACATGCACACATAAACGCACACACACACACACACATACACACATGCACACATAAACGCACACACACACACACACACGCACAGACCCACATACTTGTCTAAATAGGGAACTTCCATTCATTTTTATGGGAAAAACCATAACCCCAATCACGACACCCTTACCCCCAACCCAGCCCTAACCTTAACCATAAGTAACCAACCCAAATACAAGAGTTTTATCATTTTTAGTTTTTTGATTGCATTCAC
The DNA here is from genome assembly GCA_026780845.1 of Petrocephalus sullivani. Taxonomy (NCBI): domain Eukaryota; kingdom Metazoa; phylum Chordata; class Actinopteri; order Osteoglossiformes; family Mormyridae; genus Petrocephalus; species Petrocephalus sullivani. The sequence continues at coordinate 18,397,283 of JAODKM010000038.1, forward strand.
TGATTTTTATAAAATTGAGGTTATCCAAATGGGGACCTGAAAAGATGTCCCCAAAATTAGGGAAATTTCAGGTTTTACCAGACTTTGGGGACATTTTAGTGCTCAGATGTGATCTATGCAAACCCACACACACACACACACACACACACACACACTCCCTTTCTGCACTGTACTGCCTGACCTGTAACGACCTGTAACATAACCCCCTCCATTTCAAGGTTTTCATTGGCTGACAGCCTCCTTTTGGCTCGTCTCCCAGCAAGTGGACATCTGCGCCAGCCCGTGGCATTGGCGCCTTTTCAATGGCACCCTGGGGGCAGTGCACGTCTTCTTCTTCCTCAACGTGAAGGACGGGCCCTCCAGGTTTCGCATGACGGGCTTTTATCTGGTAGGCCCCGCTCTCCCTCGCCTCCTCCGCGCTCAGATTGCAGTTCCCAGTTATGGTAGGCCCCGCTCTCCCTCGCCTCCTCCGCGCTCAGATTGCAGTTCCCAGTTCTGGTAGGCCCCGTTCTCCCTCGCCTCCTCCGCGCTCAGATTGCAGTTCCCAGTTCTGGTAGGCCCCGCTCTCCCTCGCCTCCTCCGCGCTCAGATTGCAGTTCCCAGTTCTGGTAGGCCCCGTTCTCCCTCGCCTCCTCCGCGCTCAGATTGCAGTTCCCAGTTCTGGTAGGCCCCGCTCTCCCTCGCCTCCTCCGCGCTCAGATTGCAGTTCCCAGTTCTGGTAGGCCCTGCTCTCCCTCGCCTCCTCTGCGCTCAGATTGCAGTTCCCAGTACAGATAAAATAAAGCCATTTGCTCACAGTTATTTGTTTAGCTGATATTAAGTAAATTTCGTACAGTTCCTGTTTTTTTAAATATGCAGAACGCTGCTGAGCAAGCAGAGTTAATGGAGCATAAGTGATGTTGCTGCAGTGTAGTGCAGTGCATACAGCACCGGGCTAAATGAACACAGAGGCTTTAAGATGGGCCAGTAATGTCTGGGCAGCCCAGACTAAGTGGATATCTCATATTAACCTTCCCTTTGAAGTAGCGGGCTTTGGTTTCGTGTGTCACAGAATGCTGCATGCTGGGAAACTGAGCCCCCCCCCCCCTTACCTGTTGCAGGTCATGTTGCTGGAAAATGGCACGCTTGTGCTTGCGGCTTCTGACTTCCTGAATGGTGCATCATGGGAAAGCATGAGCGTCCCCACCGCGGTGATGTGCAGTTTCCTCCTGGGTAGGACACGAGTTTATGTTTAATAACATGACTGTGGGTAAGCAGTGATCAGGGAGGATGGACATCCTCCATGGATAGGAGAAAACCACCTTAGGATTGGTGGGCTGTTAATCAATGGATGAATGCCTCCTTCTGATTGGTTATTGTATGGGTGGAGTCAGCTAATCCATCGTCACACATTCTTTCACTGCCGCTGGATAGTTACGGGAGCCAGAGACTGAAAGATTGTTTTCCAGAATATGTAACCGCTGGATCGGGGCACTTTTATGCAACTTGGAATGAAAATGCCACCACACGTGAATGCGTGTTTTCCTAAGCGATTTCCAGCCCAAGTGCTACCCAGCCTGAAACTCATGTTAATTTATTTTCAGCATTTTCTGCTCCCTGACAGGCAGTAATTACATCCAGATTTTTCAAAGACGTGTTTTCGGGTCCATCACTGCTCTCACATTCTCTCTCCCCACAGGGACCGTGTCGTTGATTCTGTATTACCGCTTCTTACACCCAAAGTCCACCGAGATCTGCCAGAGATTCAGTCAGGGCCAAGTCAGCGGGGCGTGTCTGGAGAGAGAGGAGTCGTCCTATTCGCTGGGGGACAAGGGCCTGCCCATCTCCACCATCCAAGCACATGGTGGCTTTACGTTCCCTGGGTCACTAGCGGAGTGTCCGTCAAGCAGAGGTCCCAGACCTAGCGCCCGACACGGCCACCACCACTGGCTGCTGATCCGCTTGGCGCTGAAGACGGGAGACGCGGGCCGGATCGACCTGGCCTACGGTAGCGGCGGTGTGGCCGCCATGCTGGACCTGAAGCAGTGCATCTCGGACGTCAAGGCCCCAGAGGCTGGCGCAACGCCCAATTCAGAGCGGAAGCGTGGCATGGCGCCCCTTTCGGACATGAAGGAGGACTTCCACAGCGTGAGCGAGGCGGCATCCACCCAGGAGGATGGCGAGAGCCTGGAGATGGAAAGCCCCCTGGGGTCGCCCGTGTCCGAAATCAAGAGGAGCTCCCCTGAAGGTAAGTCGGGGCTGGGCGGGAGCCCCGAGTTCAACTTCTGCCCGACGGAGTCCAGCTCCACGCTCTACTTCAGCGCCGAGCCCCAGTCTCCCAGCAGCGCCAGCAACGCTGTACTGGACAGGGACCCGGCCGTGCAGGTCCTATCAGAACTGAGCCCGATCCCGGGTGAGGCCGGCCCGTCACGCGAAGTCAGGGGTCTGCTGGGAAGGGTCGAGCCCCGCTACACGTCAACGCCAAAAGTAGACTCGGCACCTCATGAGCCTGCCGCCGGCCAACCTGCCGGTTCCAGGAGGCTATTCGTGTCGTCCAGGAAAAAATGAGGACCTGATATTTTAGACGCATTGTCAAGAATGGGAAAAAGGAAAAGCGAAACATTGGAAATTGTATAAGCACAAATGCTCTCCGCGTACAGAACCATGCCTTCTTTATCTGGAGAGAATCAGGGACCTTCTTTGGATTTACAAGCAAATCGTCCAAAAGACACTCCTAAAATGTGGCCCGTGTACATTTCAACACCCAAACTGTGGGCGAGACCTTTTAGTGTAACTTATAAAAATGTCTTTCCTATATTGAACTTATCTTTATTTCCATTTGCCTTTACCATTTCATGTAGGATTTAATATATTTAATTCATTTAGTGGTACAAATATGTAAGCATATATTATAATAGTACATTTTATTTGTAATCGGATTTCTTGTACCCATTGCGCAAAACGGTAAATTAGAAACAGTTAAAACTAAATGAGACGGTTTGTAGGAGTAAAACAGCCATAAGATTTAATCAGGTGATAAAACAGAAACACAGAGGGAACAGAAAAGAGACTGGCAGCAATAGGTAGGGGGCAAAGACGTATAAGCAAAAAAAATGCAAAAAACTGCAAAGAAACAATAACATGACATCAAGACTAAGAAAGCCAACCAAAATAAGCGGGTCTTGAGGATGCATATTGCATTCTAATTTTCTTTAATTTTCCTCTACATTAATAGCTTTTGGTTCATTTAAATATTTTCACATTTTTTAGACCCTTTGAAGTCCTGTATGGCACCCAGAATCTCGTAATGTGCTGTGACTGTTTTTCTGACACTGATATTATTTCACGTTTATTATGGGCTGTTTGCGGGTTGCCCCGTGGCTTGGTAGGTAGCACTGTTGCCCCCAGGGTTCAAATCCCAGCCTTGTCCCCTCAGTAGGGAGCTTGCATGCTCTGCCCCCTCCCCCGGGAGGTTCTTCCCACAGCCCAAAGACATCCAGGTAATTACTAAATCTCTACAGTTTCTAAATTGCCCCTGGCCTGTGCCCTGTGATGGAGTGCCATGCCATCCAGGGTGTAACCCAGCCTTGGGTCCTCTCTGGCCTAGGGTAGACTCTAAGATGTCCTGTCACCCAGCTCAGGATACGCAGTTAGAAGTTGGATTATCTGTGTTTTTTAAATAGTTCTTTCCTTTTCTCGTTGAGGGATGAAAGCTAGTGATGGCCAAATGAAGCTTCATGAACCACTTGCTGTATTTTCTGACCCCACTAGATGGTGCTGTCTGTTCAAAAAAGGGCTCTAAGCATGCCTCAAAGCAAGCCAAGAGCACCATCTAGTGGGGTCAAAAAATACAGCAAATGGTTCATGAGGCTTCATTTGGCCATCACTAATGAAAGCTAATTTATCCATGTTGGAGTGGCTGGAGCTCTCCCCTACAGTATGGTAATAACATACCAGTATTGTCCATTACTGTCGTGCAGAGCTCAGGTATTCGCATGGATTTTAAATCTTCGTTTCAGTGGGGAGTGGGGAGGAGGTTTTATTCTGCAGTGAAGCAGGTGTGGGGTGTCCAGCCTGACGTCTGTGGGAGTGTGTCACAGTCTGACACGGAGTCGTGTCCCGACTCTCGTGGGCGTGAATCCTCGCTGCCGTCGTTATAAACGTCTCAAGCCATTGGGGTCTCAAGTTGCATTCAGCAGGACAAACTGATCGTGCGTCCATCGCTGGTGGGACGGGGGAAACCCCCAGAGTGTTTTTTAAGGATTTTTAAGAGATTTTAAGAGAAGTGCTTTTTTATGAATTTGAAAGACTCCCTCTTTATACAGTCAATTTCATATTAATGAACGATTGTCTTAGTGTCAATGAAGGGGACATGCATGAAAAGGTACAAATTCCTTCGGCCTTTAGTCAGAAATACAGGGACAAATGGACCACTTGGTCTAAATATGCTTATGCTTATCCATAATGTTACCATGGTGTTATTGCTGTATTATTTTAAGGGAATGTGTGGATTATTCATAAAAAAATTTATATGCATTTATTATCTTTATTGATGGATATAGTCTCTAATCCATGTTTGTTGGATAAAATATTCTGAGACTAGTTTATATATTAAGTTACAATTAATTTGTTTAATAGCTATTATGTTTTAATTTTGTATTTATTTGAATTTCTATGACATGGTGTTTATTAATGACAGTATATATTTATATTCTGCCCCATACGCCGACTTTCAGCGTGCATACATACCTTGGTTTAATTCATATCAGTTTTTTTCTGTATAATTCTGAACTGAATAGTTTTCTTGATGTATGTGTGATTTTCATTCAACAGTTTCTTTAAATCCATTGAATGACAGCAATAATATTTAATTTTAAAGTATCTGCCACATATTGGAAAGAAGGGTTTTGCTTTATTTTGTTTTTATATGATGTGTATGATGTTTTAATCATTTTCTGTGCAGTTCTCCCTTCCTGAATTTTTCCTTGTGACCAATGTGACCTGTACTGTTCATAGGTGGTTATAAACTGTGGTTTTATTTAATAGGAAGAGCAGCTGGACATTGCCAGTCATCAGCTTATGATCTCCTGGTGAAGATGTTGGTAAAGATCATTTAGCTGAAGCTGGATACGCCTTATGCAATGACAGATTGCTGGTGCTATAATTAAAGCGAGCTGGCTGACATTACTCAGTTACTGTGACTTTTGTTAAAAATAAATCGTATCCTCTAAAAAAACATCTGCTGATCTTTTGCTGTTGACTAAATTATTAACATCACCTACAAAAGGTCTCAAGTAGTTAAATTCTCTTTGCTACATATTTCTTATGTAGTGCCCATTGTTTGACATATTTTTATGTGCTGCGCGATATTTCTACATATATTTTTAGTAGAATGATTGTTATATGAATTAATCGCAGAGATATCAATGTTTGGATGTTTTTCTTGGAACGCATGGCTCTGGACAGTGAATTAGACCCTAACTGAATTACAGGGCTTATGCTCTCGAGTCTGAGGCCGGACTGCTTTCGTATTCGTGCTCACTTTAGATGATAATATCCTGCATCTGCTGGAAAACTCCATGCCGGGAACAGGATTGCGTTGATTGGTCAGGCACCCTACAGATCTGTTTGAGCCCAGGCCTTACGAAGGCTCAGAATGAGTGGCGTGGTGCAGGTGATGCTCCCCAGCGGCCACTGCCAGTTAAAATGCTGATACTTCTATTGGTCACTTGTACTGCTTGGATTACTGGAAAGACCCTAAACAAGGAAACTGTGGACACCTGTGTGTGCTGACGTTTTTTACACATAGTAATGTTTTGCTTATGGGTTTTTTTTTTTTTAAATTTTCAGCTTGAGATTAGAGAGGGAATCCGATTAGTTTATCCCATTTTACCAAATTTATCTAATCCTGATTACAAGACGACATCCAGTTCTCCATCTGTTTGTGAAGTACACTCTGTTTCCTCACTGTCACACCTCCAGGGTTGTGGGTTTGAATCCTGCTCCCATTCTGTATGGAGATGCTGCCAGGGAGTGGTGGTTGTTAGCAGGTTAAGCTGCATCGCTCATGATGGTCACTAAGTGAGCAGACGGTTGCTGGGTCAAATCCCATGATCAGTAGAGTGATTTCACGTTGAGCAAAGCTCTTAACCCCCAATGATCCGTGGACTGTTCTCAGTGTCTGCTACTTTGGATGTAAGCATCTGGTAAGTAAATAAATACACATGTTCAATGGGTTTCCTCTGGGTACATCCTGCAATCCACTGATTGTAAGGTAAGGTGGCATCTCTTGTCATACATAATGTTTGCCTGTGTTGGTCTGATACCCATGCCTTAGTTATAGGCTCCGGGCAACCACGTTCTGGATAAATAATGGAGGATTTTTTGGAAAATAGTAATGAATTAATGTTAAAAGGAATTTAAATACTTAATTTCCATAATAAGAACATAATATTAGAAAAATACCCAAAATACTTTGGGGCACTTGTATAATAGTATTAAAAAGGTTGACACACGAATTCACAAGACACTATACCTAAGCACGCAGCATTGCTGCGATTACCATACCATATACGTGGCTTTAAAGAGGTTTCCCTAAACAACGAGTCACTTGATGACGTACTGCGCATGTGCAAAAAAAGGAGTTCGCGAACTGCAGGGTGCGTTTAAAGTTTTTTAGAGTGCAGAAAAGGGCGGAGAGTGCGGAACGCAGGCTGCAAAGTGCAGAAATGGCTTTTCGGAAAAGGAGCAAGAGCCACCCATTCTTCAGCCAAGAATTCCTCATTCAGAACCACGCAGACATCGCCTTCTGCCTGGTGGCGCTCATCCTGCTCGGACTGATGTTTGAGGTGCGATATTCCGTGTATTGTATTGTACTTTGTCGTGGTGTCCGGACGCATACAGGTCCGAGAGGGGTGCAGATGCGCGTGGAGATGGGAAGCCGATAAAGGTGAAGATGCAGAGATTCACAGAAGCTATATTCGCTGGGGGGGCATGACTTATATACCCTAGACATGCGTTATTATTAACCCCGTTGTTGTTACTGGGCATCCCCGTACAGAAAAGTCCCATCTGACTTTTTGCGGCTGGAGCGCGCTGTCGGTGCGCTGCGTAAAATGTTGCATTTCAGTTTTATCTTGCCTGCTGAAGTCCGCTGTGACCCCGTTCCGCCTACTCTCCCAAACTGCCCTTCCTCATCAGTCAGCTCAGTGGTGCAGCTGTTCGGCTTTAAAAGCCCCGGTGTCGGGGCTGGATGCGATGTGTGTCCCGGCGTTTCCTCTGCTTTTGTCCTTAAGCCACAGTCATTGAGGGGAGCGATATTAAAGCGGTAGTTTATGCGCGTTGATTCCCTAATAATGGAATCATTATTAATAGCGCCGCGTTTCTCTGTAGGTCCCTTAGTGTGTGAATTCCCAGGAATTGTCACCGTAGTGGAAAATGTTTCTGTTTAATGTCGTTTCGGCCGAAGCGAGGCTTGCTTAGCCTTATGATTTGGGTAGTACTTTGCGCCCCGCCTCAGCCAACGAAATGGATCGGAAAAAGATCATTAGTCTAGGAATCAGAATCTGGAGATAAACAGGTAGATTAATTAGTAGATTAATCGTGTTAATCTGTTTGTTATTACTACTCCGGGGGGAAAAAACATCCTTGTGCCGATGGGGTGTGGGAAATGCAAAGCCAAGTTCCCCAAATCAGGCAAAACAATCCGACCTAAAAGGCTGCAGAGTTATTTTAATAAAAATGCGGTAATTCCGTTTTTGTCTGTGAAGGAGGATGTGAGACTGGCAGCTGGCATACGCGCCGGTCGTCGGCCCTTCGCTTCTCTCTCTAGTGTTACTTTCCCACCGGAAGGTGGGCACTGATACTTCACGGCTGTGTGAATGCTGCGCGTTTGCGCATCCGCTGCGGGGTCTGCATCCGCTGCGGGGTCTGCGGGCCGAAGCAGGCGGCCGCATGCCGACCGGCTCGCCTGGAATGTGCGCAAACGCGGCTCTGCAGAAGCCTGATGTTACAGCTGTGCGTGTTTCGGCGCAAGTCGCGTCATGTCCCGCAGATCTGCACAAAGTAGTAGGGGACACCCCCCACATACGGATTGCAGTTTATCTTGCATGCAGTAGGAATTGATGCATAACCTATTTTGAGTATATCCATTGTGACAGCTAGTCAGAACTGGTTTCAGCGTTTAACATTCAACAAGCAGCAACTGATTTGTCAAGGTCATATACATAGTTCCCTATCGACTTCATGGCTGGTAATGGGGGGGTTCACCCCGAAATGTATTTATTTATTTATTGGTATTTATTGCTATCTATGCATCAAGACTGTTCTACTGGGAGTTGCCTTCTTTTGGAGATATCGCTCGTAGAAATGTGGGTCTTCTGTGGAATATAACTGGGACCCAATGGCATTCTTTCTGTGGTGTTTAAAGAGACAAGGAATGCATTCGAAAAAATCACCCGTAGTGTCTCTCAGGAGCCATAGATGGATAGATAACACTAAAGCCACTCTAAAATATTTTTTTTTCTTCAGTTTTGAGGTGAACTGCCCCTTTATAATAATAATAATAAAAGAATTTATGGCTTTCTGACAGGGCTAGACTGCTGATGCTTCTTTGCTCTCAGATCTCTGTTAATGTCAATCTGAATATCCCTGTGTCTCCCACTTGTTCATAGTTTGCAGAAAAACAAAGTCCCAAAATATCACGTTTCTACATTTTCAGACGACCGCAAAGACAGCCGTGCTGTTTATCCGTCCCCAGTACAACAGCAGTGTGTCTGCGCCAGGTGAGCCCATCACTGCTCCTGGCCGCTGGGCCCTCGTCACACGCCCTGCGACGCTGCAGGCTCCACAGCTATCCATTCTGCTGTAATCGTAAATCTGTTGGTTTCAATCACCCCAAACCACGTAGACTTTTCGGCTGGCTGGCCTGCACTGTCCCCTGTGTCGTCCTTCATTCTGTCACTTTCTGCTTGATTAGTGGGGGAGGTGTCACTGTTTCGCTATGGACGGTGGGACTGCATCACCACCTTCTTCTACTTCCTCATTGCGATCATCCTCCATGCGGTAGTGCAGGAGTATATCCTTGACGTGAGTACCTGGCCCCATGGAATTATGGGTAGCATACATGTTTTGCTATAATGTAAGTGCTCTTTCATATGTATAGATAAAAACACATTTCTTCAAACACTAGAAATATTGAAGGATGGGTCTAAATGTATTATGCATATTGTGAATCTGTTAGCTGTGGCAGAATGACAGTTTTATTTTAATACATTTTAATAAGGTTAAGCTCAAGACCCATCAGAATGTTCTGGGGGAACATCATGTATGTCGGTGGTTATAGGCCGGTAGGCTCTGGTCCACCTCCAGCTGAATTCTGGATTGATTCCTTCCACGCTACAGTACACCGGTGTTTCTCAAACCAGTCCTCGGGCCCCCCCCAGGCGGTCCACATTTTTGCTCCCTCCCTATTCCTTGGGATTTGGGAGGGAGCAAAAACATGGGACCGTCTGGGGGTCCCCGAGGACTGGCTTGGGACAATGTTCTACATGGCTGCCAAAAGTTAAAATTGACTTTATGGCACTTAATAATACTCACAACAGAAAACATTACAAGAGGTTTAAACTGTATAGTTTTTTTGAAGGTTGTAGCGTGAAGCATGAAGGATTTTGCATAAGAGGTGGTGCTTCATGTTGTTTTTTTACTTTGACTAACCCACATCCTTTGCGTTCTTCGCCCATCAGAAGGTTAACCGGCGTCTCCATCTGTCCAAGAGTAAGAACACAAAGTTTAATGAGTCAGGCCAGCTGTGTGTGTTTCACCTGCTGTCCTCTGCCTGGGCGCTGTACATCCTTATCACGGTGAGCCTGGCCTTCTGCACAGCGCAGGTTCAAATGCTCATGTGTTATGACTTTTACTGAGGTTGCAATCTCTCATTCTTTCTTCATCCAGGAAGGATATCTTCTAAATATCAGTAGTCTGTGGGAGAACTACCCTCATGTTTACCTCAGGTAAGCACCTGGAAGCTGAACATAAGTAGGTTTTTAATAATGTAATAATTAGTGTTGACATGACCGGCAGAAGGACGATGGGGAGAGGGCTGGAATGTGGTTCCTAAGGAACATGGTGAAGGTACCAGAGAGGCTGATGTTGCCTCCAGAAGAGGTGTTGAGAGCTCTGTTGTGCCCACAGCTTCCAGGTGAAGTTTTACTACCTCTTCCAGCTGGCCTACTGGCTCCATGCATTGCCCGAGCTCTACTTTCAGAAGATCAGGAAGGTACGTGAGAAGGAACCTGGTCTTAATTTGGATATTAAGAACTTGATGAAAATTTAAACGTAATGGTTGCTATGTGACACATTTTTTATGAAAGTTACTGGATGTTTAAGGTCCAGAAATAAAGGACACCCATCGTCTCCTTAAACCTACAAGCTTATGGTCACAACTGAAGTTTTAAATGACAGGTTTTCACAAATCTGCATTTGTGTTCTTTGGAGGGGACGTGTCCCACTGTGCCCTCTTTCTGCTTTTCTGTGCCTGAGTAGTGTAGTACAACGCGAGTAAACTTCCCCTTTTGCGGACACACACCATGGACGTGTTCCTAAATTTTATGCCACGAGGTACTGAATCGTTGTTTTGATGTAGAACTAGCAAAACCTCATTCGACTGTTTGTTCCCATTTCCGTAGCATTCTGTTCCTATTGACAAATTAGGGCATTTTTAAGTTTGCGGGGGGGGGGGATTGCACTTTCATGACTCTTAATGGCAGAAATGGATATTTCCTTAAATATGTAGGACTACATCTATCCAGCATGACTGGACTGTCTGTGTTTCTCACTGACCGCACGTTAAACCCCAACACGTCGTTAGTGCTGAAGTTGTGGTGTTGGAGGGCCCACAGACTGGAAATTTAGCGGTGATCTCATCCTCCCAGGAGGACATCCCTCGACAGCTACAGTACACCTCCCTGTACCTCCTGCACATCCTGATGGCGTATCTACTCAAGTAAGCCCTCCGCCTGCTCTCCTGACCTCAGAATGTGGCTCCGGCTCTGTCCGGACCGCCTGGTGATGTACCTTGTCCCCGACAGCCTGACTCGTGTGGGCCTGGTGCTGGTCTTCTTGCAGTACTTGTCAGAGATGGGCTTGCACGCATCCCGCCTTTTCTACTTTGCTGACGAGAGCCACCACAGACTGTGAGTAGCTGTGTCCCTCCTGACTTCAGTGCTGATTTCACTCCTAGGTAACTAGGGCAGTCGGTAGCTTAGCGGCTAAGGACTCGTAATTCAAAAGTCACAGACTCAAGTCCTCCATCGTGCTCTTGAAAGGTAGTTAACTTGAAAAATATTAAGCAGCCTAATTGAGGAGAAATTGCTTTTGATAAGAACCATATGCATCACGGTGAGCTTTAGAGATCTGTGCCGATTGTGCGTTCAGATCTGTACCTGGTAGAATAAGCCTGTCACTGCTGGGCCCTCGTGGTAGGCCGTTCCTCCACTTCTCCAGGGATGTTGGACAATCCTGCTTTCTGGTCCTGAGCTTTTTTCACTGGTATGCTTAAGCACTTCGAACAGTATCTGCTAGAGATATTATTGCAGATGTAATGTAAACATCAGCTAAGTAACTAAATGTGAATGTTATTGTTTGTGTCCAATGAAGTATGATCCTGTAAGATTAGCACAGCCTATCAGAATCCTATCAATGAATGAGTCAATGAACGAATCAAAGAGGATTCCTATCGGAGGCCTGTTTTGCCATCTTTGCCTGCAGGTTTGACATGTGGGCAGTGGGCTTCGCCATTACCCGCTTGGTCACCCTGACCCTGCTGTTTCTGGTGCTGGGTTTTGGGCTGGCACGGGTGGAAACCCAGGGTCTGGACTGGGAGGCCGGGAGCTTCAACACTGTGCTGGTTAGGTGAGACACAGGGCTGTGCACACACACGCACACACACCCGTGGCTGTGCACGCTGACTGCTGAGCCCTGCTCCGTGTCGCACCCTGCAGGATAACGGTGCTGTCGATAGTGTGCCTGACGCAGGCCTGGCAGCTCTGGAAATTCATCCGCTTCCAGCTGCGACGAAGGCGGGAGCAGGCAGCATGCAGGAGGGCTGCAGGCAAGCAACCTCCTCGGGCGGCCCGGAAGGACGCCGGTGAGTCCTGGTGTTCTGCCAAATACT
>JAODKM010000038.1:18409533-18452975 GCA_026780845.1 Petrocephalus sullivani
GCTACCTGCCCATATGTGCTCCCAAGCTGTTCTGCCGAATACTGCTACCTGCCCATATGTGCTCCCAAGCTGTTCTGCCGAATACTGCTACCTGCCCATATGTGCTCCCAAGCTGTTCTGTGCACCTGCAGTAAACATCTCACACTTGTGTCACCCAGCTCACCGATCTGCGCTACCTTATACAGTTGTGTTCAGAATAATAGCAATGTGTATAAAAAAGTGAATAAAGCCCAAAATTCTATTCCTAATCAAAACATGACGAAAAATGATCAAATTTGTGTTAATCCCTTATAGACATTTAAGAAAAAGGAATACTAGGCAGTGTCTGCATTCTTCTTTAGAAACTCAAACATTCACTGTGTAAACTGAAAAAAGACTTTCAAGATTTAGCTTCCCTTTGAACCACAGAACTAATATTTAGTTGTATAGCCATGATTCCTAGAACTGCTGCACATCTGTGTTGCATGGAGTCAACCGACTTCTGGCACCTGTGAACAGGTATTACAGCCCAGGATGATTGGATTACATTCCACAATTCTTCAGCATTTCTTGGTTTTGCCTCAGAAACAGCATGTTTGATGTCACCCCACAAGTTTCCTATTAGGTTAAGGTCCGGGGATTGGGCTGGCCACTCCATAACGGCAATCTTGTTGGTCTGGAACCAAGATGTTGCTCTTTTACTGGTGTGTTTGGGGTCGTTGCTAAAACACCCATTTCAAGGGCATGTCCTCTTCGGCATACTGCAACATGACCTCTTCAAGTATTTTAATGTACTCAAATTGATCATGATCCTTGGTATGCGATAAATAGGCCTGAAAACACAGTATGAGAAACACATCCCCATATCAGGATGCTTTTGCCCCCATGCTTCACTGTCTTCTGAGCGTACTGTGGCTTGAATTCAGTGTTTGGGGGACATCTGACACTGTCTGCAGTCCCTAGACCCAAAAAGAACAAAATGTTGTGCCATTTCTCCTTAGGCCAATTAATATGTTCTTAGGCAAGTTGTAACCTGTTCAGCACGTCTTTTTTTCAGCAATGGGACTTTGCGAGGGCTTCTTGCCAGTAGCTTGGTGTCACATAGGCGTCTTCTAATTGTCACAGTACTCACAGATAACTGTCGACCTTCTTTGACCTTCCTGGAGCTGATCATTGGCTGAGTCTTTGCCATTTTGGCTATTCTTTGAACCATTTGGATGGTAGTTTTCAGATTTTTTTCTTCTGCGTCTTTCAGGTTTTGGTTGGAGATCATTTTAGCTGAGCAGCCTATCATTTTTGGCACTTGTGTATACGTTTTCCCCTCAAATCAGCTGTTTAATCACAGTACATTGCAGCCGGATTGACCCATTCTGCTCAGATTTTCTGAGAGAAATGCACTATAAGCAGCATGTACAACATTTGCTGCATTCCTTCCTTAAATAATGGCTGTAATTGACACCTGTTTTTCCACAGATTGAATTACCTTAGTAATTTAACTTCACACTGCTATTATTTTGAACATGCCTCTTTCAATTAATGGTTAAATTACACAGAAACAGCAGCATGCATGTCACGTCTGTTGGTTTTCTATTATTCTGCTACACCTACTAGCAAATTATTTGCCATGGAGAAAATGAATTTCTACCAAAAACAGTGAGGGGTCAGGTTAGTGATGACGGACTGCTGTTATTTTGAACACGACTATGTTGGCTGATGTGACTGCGCATGCGCTGCATTCCATTTGCATTCCACGCATTCCGTTCAGCTGCATTTCTCGGCAACGCTGCCGGTGTACAAGAACACCATGCGTTTACCTTTGATAATGGCCATTAATAATGTTTCACTTCATTTATTTCTTCATTTAATCCCCCTTAACTCGGCCTCCCTGTTTGAAAGCCATTTCCAATGTGGATTTCGTGTTTTCTGTTGTACATATTTCCAATGATGAGAAGTATCGCGGGACCTTAATTTACATTACAGTCGCCAAAGCAAGTATAAAGCCGTTTCAGCAAATGTTCCGAGGTCAGTCTCCGTCAAATCAGATGTGCTTGTCTTGGGAATATATCTTGGAATTGGGACAACCGCTACAGATTTTTTTTCACTTAACAGAGAAGCATAATTTCCCCTTTTATCAAAAAAAAAAAAATTCCAAAACCGCATGTTGACTGTATAGAAATTACGTCAATTATTTTTTTTTTTTATATATATGTAATGGTAATTTTAAGAGAGACTGCACACCAGAAAACTGTTGACCGAGCGAGCGAGCGCAGCCATGTGGTAGCACTATCCGGTAAGGTAGCACTATCCGGTGGCTACAGCTGCCGAATAGTGCTCTGGTAGCATTATTCGAGTGGGCAGCACTATTCGGCAGAACACCGGTTCTCTAAGGTCCTGACAACAGCTGTAATGTGGCAGGAGCGATAATCAGATGATCAGTGGTGGCTTAAACCTGCCATTTATTCTCACAGGTGGACACTATGAAAACGGGGTGGTCAAGGCAGTGAATGGGACCTCTCCACGACCCAAGAAGATCAAGGCCCCCTAGCCTAGCACCTGGGCTCCTCCCTGTCTATGGAGTCACTAACTGAACAGGAAAATGGCCAACGGTCATCATGCTTTTGCCTGGAGGCCTTCGTTGTGGGTGCTGGGGGACTGGGGTGTCCCGTTCCGGAATAGCTTGTGCGAGTTCCTGAGCCCTGAAGGACATTCTGCTCACCATCCACTAGGCTTACAGTCCAGGCTTGTTTACACACTTGTCACACTGAGCTTCCCCCTAGAAAATGACACCATTTTTTGGACATGATGTCTTTAATTTGCACCAAACACTTTCACCTCTGTTAGCCTTGTCTCCATCTTGGCCTAAAGCTGGAAATTTGGCCTTGTTTTTGGGTCATGGGATTTTTGGTCCCCAACTTCTGTCCGGGGGTGGGGGTGGTAGCTGGGGAAGCCGGGCATGCAGGCCTCAGCTTTGCCATCAATCAAAGCGAAGTTCCATCTGAGGTCATTTTGGGGTCACTGGGGTCATTCGGGTCTCCTGCTGAGAATCTGTCATCAGGGCGCCCCTCTGCCTCTGCATGACTAGTGTTCTCAGTATCTGGTCCTCCATCACTTTCATCCACAGGAAACTTTGGTGTGAATCACGTGACGAGAAACTCACATGCTTTTTACTCTTTCTGTAAAGGGTGATAAGTCTGCGGATTTCACATGCATGCGGCCTGGCAGCCACTGTACGGACCGCTGTCTCTTTAAGTGTCACCGAATGAAGGTGAACGTTTCCATCAAAGCCCAGGATTACACTGTACCCATATTTAGGTGCTTGTTCAGAATGAGGTCATAATTCCTTTACCTGGGATTAAAGGACAAGAAAGCAAATGCATGTCAATAATACACTATAACCATGAAATGTGGGGGAAGCCCTGCTCTGCTAGTGTGCATTATAAATAAATGCAGAAGGAAGGGCTGTTTTTTTCACACGTCTTTTTTTTTTTTATTTAAATTAGCTTTTGGTGGCAAATTGAGAACAGAGACTCTGGGTGGGATTAATAGGCACTACCTTCAGTTCCATAAAGTTGTGAAATGAGAAGCTGTATTTGCGTGAGTATAGGTGCTTTGGAATGTTCCCGCTCTCCTGTGACATACACGCTAAGAACATGCAGTACAGGTGAGAGCGGAACTTTGGGTCCAAGTGCAGCTGCTACCTGCTGTCCCCGGAGAATTTGTCGGGTTTTTGTTGGTTTTTCCCACAGAACAGCTGGTGTGCATGTGCCCCTGTCACTCTGCTCTGCTCTCAGCTATTTGCATAGATCACAGAAAAAGACTCGCACAGATGTAGCTTTCCTACTGTTTATTTTCCAGTAACACTGCAAAGGGACAGAAGTACAGATCAGGTTTATTTTGTCGTGACCTTCTGAGGCCACCAAGCCTCATCGGGAAAGGGAACAAAATGTGATGTTTGTCCCCATGGTTTATAACACACATGCATAAGGTAATCTCTGCAGGCTGTATGGCTACTGTAACTTTACATCCACTATACTGCTTAGCTCTGAGTAACAGGCACACTTTATTTAAATGTATTATTTCTGCATGGACACACTTCTTAGGTCAGATCCTTGTTGAATTATGAAACCTGGTAATATAGTAGTATTCCCCGTGGTGTCCACTAGATGGCAGCCCTGAACCACAAACGTCCTATTTCTTACCAGGTCAAGGAAAGCGTATTTGCAGGGCAACGTCACTGTTTAAACACAAAACACTGTTGGGTTTAGGATCTTCTAAAAGATGATGAAAGATGAAGCCATGAAAATAGTGGCTGACGATGCATTCTCATGGGTTTTCACTGTCCTGGGCCATCTCTACAAGCAGAAAAAGTCAGTCTAACATCTCTGATGTGTGAAAGCCTGTTCCATCTCCTAACCGAGCGTGCCGCCATGGTGACCTACCAGTGGGCATCTGGGCATCTCCGGGAAGCGGGACTAGATGCTGACGCAGGGAGTGGAGCGTCTGAGAGGGGATCTGCTCAGAGATGGTCTCCAGGTACTTCAGCACATAGTGGTCAGCGTCAGTCAGGACGAAGCGGTGTCTGAACACTGAGGGTGGAGGACGAAGCCGGTGTTGAGATGGAAAAGGGGGGAGCTGGGGTTTCAGAAGGTGTGACAGGATGCGGGGGGCTCTCACGGTGTGACGGGGTGGTGGTGCAGTATGAGGAAGGAAGTTACTGAGGAGGAATAGCAGCTGGAGGAGAACTAAATGCTATCTGTAGTAAAGATCATACACAGACCATCAAAGGAAACTCCCAGATATGCTGCTAGAGGGCCAAATCCAATAGAATTTGTTCTAAGACATTAATACTTCATTAAAAAATATAAAGTTTCATTTGATGATAAGTAGGAAAGCAGGAACAGTATTTAAACCTGGCCTTCTTATAATAAAATGCATATCACACCTATGGTCATATCATGTGATCACTGCAGGACACCCCAAAATGCATAGATATTCATGGTAACCCTTCTAACTAGTTCTAAACACGAATGTTACTGTCTGATCAGGATGGTGTACAGAATAAAGATTCTGTGCATTTAACAAATACGTATCTGTGGTTATTAGGGTTATGAGATGTGTGTCTGAAACTCTCTGTAGTACGTGAAGGGCCTTGAGAAGAATCCCACACATGATTACAATAGCACAGAAAAGGACCTGGATGCAAGCGACTGACCGTCCACGGTGGCTCCGATGGCAAAGTCTCCTGGGCCATAGTATTCCGGATTGTCCGCCGTACTGCCCGGTTTGGGAATGCGCGTCTTCTCCAGAAACTTCCCGCTGATGATCCCCGAATTCCGTGCTGACGTCTCGAATATGCTTATCATATCATCGGACAGGAAGTAGGACAGGATGAAACGACGGCCCTCGTCCAAAGGATTCTGGGAATCCTGTGACATAGAAGGAGTCTGATTCAGCTGGTTCCCAGCCGGCACCCACATCTCATGTATCAGAAGCTGTAATATTCTGTAACTGAGGAATCCAGCAATATGACTCAGGCCTGACCCTGTAACATTTACTTCCGATTTATTTAAATAGTGGTTTACCCCCTTGAGCATAAATTATCATACAGGAAAGACACCAGCAAATTCTTAGACTCTTAAAATGCCTAAATGAAAGGTTATGTCAGTTTAGTTATTCATGACAATAAAAAAATGTAGGGGGATTTTTTTGTGTTTTTTTTTCCAACATTCATTCTTTAAGATATATTCTTATAGTTACTAGGTTACCGCCACACAGTAATGTCACACTGAAGCCTGCAGGCTTAACTGAAGATGACAAGGACCTTCCAGTAAGCCCAAATCCAACTGAGCAGCTTGGAGCCTGCCTTTACTTTTAGTTTCCTGGTGATTATAGCAATTATTATTAATGGTGCGAGAGATGGGGCTTTGCAATCTGCAGTTGGTGGGATTGCAGTGTGCTGTAAATCGCTGCCTGGTTTACGCCGACGGGAGCCGAAAGTGTAACCAATGGGAAGTAAGCAGTAGATGACTGACAGCCAAAGATAATCCCACCCACTATGGATTTCGTGCGGGTTTGGTTTATTCGTGTGCTGTGCGTTGGTAGCACCCGAATGCTGGTTTCCTTTCAGGCACGGAACGCGGTGCGCCTCACCATCCTGGCTGCGTAGCGCAGCACTTTGCCGTCGTTTTCCAGCCACTTTAGCAGGTCCTTTTTGGGAGGCTCAGGTACGAGGGACAGGCAGTTCTGCAAGGAGTCCTCCAGACTTCCGAAGCCGTTGTAAGGAGGAAGGTCCTGTAGGCGCCAGGCTGAATGATTAGGGGTGAGAGGGGCTAACGACCGGGCTCCGCACACGCGCAGGGGTTAAGGTTTCCCTGCTGTAAAACTTTATGTCAAACTAACATAAAAATGGCCATAAACAGTCCCTAATATACTAGGCTCTAACACCACCACTCAAATCTCCTTCATGGCCTCCCCTGCTCCACCCCACCAAATCTCCTTCATGGCCTCCCCTGCTCCACCCCACCAAATCTCCTTCATGACAGCTTGTCTTTACCACATGGATTACCATATCATGGGTGACTTAACTCTTAGGGGGCACAACCACCTCAAGAAATACATGACAGAGTATGTATGCTAGTTATTTAAAAAACAGGTAGAAGCCTTGGGGTAACACGGAGGATGTGATGGTGGGGGAGGAGCTTGGGGTAAAATGGGGGATGTGATGGTGGGGGAGGGGCTTGGTCTCCCTGTGTGGACCTCTGACTCCAGCCCTGCCCACAGCCCCAACAAGCAGTTACCATGTGAAGGCAGACACTGTGTTCTGACTGAGGCGGCTCTCTCAGGGCCAAACCTGCCTTCTTATTGGCTGTTTCTGGTTCCTCGTCCACTGGGACTGGCTCAAGCTCCACGTCAGCGAAGTGCTGCTTATAGTAACCGCGGGTGAAGTCGTCGCAGTCGTAGAGCAGGAAGCGGCGTCCCAGAAGGCCGAGCGTGTCGCCCACCCTGAAGTCTCTGGGGGAGTAGTAGTCCAGCACCTCCTCGGGGGACATTTCCAGGACACAGCTGGGGAAGGGCCCTGTGAGGTGGGCAGGGTCATGTGGCCAAACTGGGCGAGGTGACACTGGAACTGTACTCAGTGGAACAGCAATATAACATATCCTCTAAACATAGCAGCAGAATTTATCCACCTTGTTCGTTTCATTAAAAGACAAGCTAGTATAATAAAAAGAGGCTATCATTCGCTTCTGTCTTATTTTTTAAATGTTTTCATTATCAGTTGGGAAAACAGGTGGATTGTGATCCGCTATGAAGCCGTCAGATAAGAAGTCTCACCGTAGGGCGATTTTATCATCTTGGGAAGGCGCTGCCTTTTCAGCAGGACCGGAAAGGGGTCGCGGCCGCTGTTGGGCTTGTGGACCTCTCGGATCTCCACCGAGTCGTCCACCAGGTAGTACTGGATGATGACGGGCCGTACCTCCCCAGGCGGGGAGTCCGTTTGGTCCCACAGGGCAAAGAAGCGAAGGACCTTGGGAAGTGAGTGAAGGGTCAGAGGTCACCGTAACGGGGCAGAGCGCTGTCACATGATAGCGGTGGCGTTCTTTTTTCAAAGCCATGGGGACATCTGGAGTAAAGATCTTAGTTCTCAAGTCGTGTATGATCACAGCTGTTGATAAGCAGTCCTGACCTTGTACTAAAACATAGCCTTTTTTGTTGTTTAAACACGCATTAGGCATGTGGTTGACTTCTTAGCCATGGATGGAGTTGCATTACCAACTATCTGTAACGTCGGTCAGAAGGAGCATCATGACATAGTGATATAAGATCACCACCATTGTCATCCGCTACTTTAATACGGAGTTTCATTTTGCTGCTATAAACCGCAGGACAAGAAGCCACCTATTACTCACGAAAACCTCTCTGCGGATCTCATTAAAGCATAGCACACCTCCTGAGATTAGCAGCTTGCCTCGTTAACTGGCCGGGTGGGTAGTATTAACTAATAATAGATGGTAATTGCTTTTAATGTGTTAGAATCTTTCCAGAAGGTCGGGGTCACCTTTCGGTCCATGGTGAGAAACTGTCTGAGGCGGTCGAGGTCGGGGGCAGTGGTGTGGGTCTGCGGGGGGCGGTGACGGCCCTCGGTGTACGGGTCTGTGGGAATCCCCTCCTCTTCGCTCAGCAGCAACCCCTGGCTCTCCAGGAACTCCTGTTGGAAAGGTGACCTCATTATGAGAGAGGCCAGAATTGCCGCTATGGCTTCCTCATCTTTGGGCGACAGCCATGAAGACTGAGACCCTTCAGTGCTAAACTATTCACGCTTTAAACTGAGTCTCCTTGATTTTTTCAAAACAACACTATATGCATACATGCCATAGACCCTTGGCTTACAAACGGTTTACCGTACGAACAACCCGTGTTACAAACCATTTTTTTAAACTTAACGTGCGGGTTACGAACCGAATTTCACTCGCGGCTAAAACATGTACAAGCTTGTAAACAAGAGGAAGAAAGGCTGAGTAGCACCGGGGCACCGGAAAGCGCCGCTGAGCCGAGAGACGCCTGCAGGCAGACCTCTTCATATATATATATATATATATATACATATATATATATATATATATATAAATTATTATGGTGTATGGTACTGTACTGAAATGTGATGTGTTTTTTACTGTACAGTACTGTATTGTTGTTTATTATTGTTTATTACAATGTCTATAATTTAAGATTTAAGGGAAAATATACTTGTATTTATAACAAAAAATACCATTTAAGATATTAGAAGGTAAGGGGGTGGTGTGGGAGGTCTGGAACGGATTAATTTTATTTACATTATTTCTTAAGGGGAAAATTAGTTTACCTTACGAACAAACTGACTTGTGACCAGCCCTCCAGAACAAATTAAATTCATAAGTAATGGGCCTACTGTATATATACATACATACATATATATACATATATATATATATACACACACATACATACACACACAGGTGACAGCGTTCCCTTACATGTGTAGATCCTGGGCCTACTGTATATATACATACATACATATATATATATATATATATATATATATACATACACACATACATACACAGACAGGTGACAGCGCTCCCTTACATGTGTAGATCCTGTTCAGTTGTCTCCAGGGCTGCACGGCATACCGCTTTGCCACTGGCATTGTGATGTGTGCATCTGCGACAGTCGCATCACATTTATCGGCGCTACATTGTATCTGCTGGCATAGCTTTGGCACACTCTATTAGTAGATAATAGCATGTTCACGCTTAGTAGGTTAAGGACCTGTATCCATGTCCATTATTGGATCAAATCCCATTTGACTGGCAAAGTAATCTTGTCACCCCTAAATGCTCCCAAACTCCCGGATGCTAGCTGACTCTTCTCTCGGAGACTTGACTTTCTTCACCGGAAAGTCACTTTCCAGAAAAGTGTCTGCCCCATAAATTTGCCATGTGCTGCACAAGGCTTGTGGGCCCCTCGTGTAGGTGTAGGAGTGTGGGGACACACGGCCGGGGCAGTCTCGAGGCCTCTATTTACCCGGGTGTAGGCGTCACAGCTTGCGAGGCGGTAGGTGGTGCCGTACACACACAGGTCCATGCCCAGGTTCAGGTCCTTCCAGTGGAGGTACCCATTCCTGCTGCCCTTGGGGAGCCTCTGCCTTCTCACTAGCTTGCCCTGCGGCATTCCCGAGTTCTCCACCTCCGGCTCCATGATGCACATGCTGTCGTCCAGCAGGTAGTAGTAGATGACCACGGGCCGCACACGGTACTGCTCCACAGGGGACAGCTGGACGTCCTGCCTGAAGTACCCATAAAAACGGAGCACCTGCGAAAAAGGTGTGTTAAGAAGAGAACCGAGGAGGGGTGAAGACAGAGGCACAGCCGAAGAGGGTGGGCTGTTACCCATGAAAGCGGAGCACCTGCGAAAATGGTGTGTTACGGAGGGAACCGAGGAGAGGAGAAGACAGAGGCACAGCCAAAGAGGGTGGGTTATTCAGGTGCCAGTACAATGGTCAAGTTTAAAACTGTGCTGGTGGAAGGTCATTAGCAGGTATGAAATCCACCTCATCACTTCAGAGTCAGAGGCTGTGCTCAGGGTCAGATGAGTTAGACTTGGAAGGTCACGTGAAAGACCTTAATGTGTGAATAAAAACAGTACATTTAGAAACAGAAAAGAGACTTCCCTGGGACAGAACCCTTGAAAAATAATCACAGCCTTTGGTAAAAAGCCTTTACACCTATATTAAACATTTATTAGTGAAATCCGGTTATAAATAGCATTTAATGAGTTCACATTTTGAGCGTGTCGGTAAAACCTAGTGGATTTTTTCCAATACATTTAAGATTTAACCAGTGTTTTTTCAGCTGTCCTTTACAAAACCTTTCTAACAGTAAGCAAAGCTTCCCTCAAACTTCGATAATTACATTCCCTGCGAGTGACCTGGACATCTTCCGCGGATAATTTTAGACCAAGCTACACAGAGACAGCACCGGGAACTGAAACAATCCAGCCGCAGACTGACTTTGTGTTTATGTTTTACAAAGCCTGTTTAGATGAGCTCGGGAAGCTCCGAAAGGTCTGGTACCAAAACATTTCCCAAATAAGTTAAAACCTTTTAAGCGTAATGGCTAGCGCGTGATGCACTTAGAGCTGTGGCCTGAGCCGCTTTACTTCGTCATTACCAGTATAGATTGTTTTAATAAGTCTTAATGTACGCTGTTCGCCTTGTCTATAGTAATCGCTTATTATGCATTGTCTAACGCTTAAATTCATTTTATTACAGTACACATAATCATGATGATGCTCACTGCAAACTACTGCGGTCCAAATTTTCGATACCGATACCTTTTTATCCAGCGTCACATGAGCTGGAATAAAAGCCGCAACTGGTTCCGAACTGGGACGGTCGTGGGTTGGTGCTGGAATCCGGCTAGAGGGGTGGCTGACGGCGCTCTCGGTCAGCGGGTCGGTCTGGAGAGGCTCTCTGCCGATCCCGACCGTGGGCCGCAGGGGTAAAGCATAGCCATTCTTGAAAGACAGAGTCTGTGGTCTGTGGAAGGCTGATTTCTGAAGGGAGTCACAAAATATCCAGTTTCGGCTGTGTGCTCAAGTTGGAAAAGTAGTCAGTTAAAATAATTGTTAGTTTCATAGCTTTACTCACTATTGCTGGACGTCTTGGCCCGGGATACAGATACACAACAGACAGCACAGTCACAAAATAATTTGAATTAAACGCCACTTGATTAACTTTCATAATCGGAAACTTTGATATATGGCGTAAGTCAACCATATAAGTTACTTTGAAATGTTAATAGAATAAATAAAACGAACAAAGAAATTGATGAAGAAAACGAGATCAGGAGGAAAGATTTTAGAACAAATAAACTTACAGTGACATCGCGGAAAGAGTTCCCAGGTAAAAAGGGAAGAGCGTAGGTCGAACGGCCAGCCATGTGCTGTAATACTCAGGTATAAACGGCAGCCCGGGCTCCAAAAATACTGAACAATAAGATTGTTAATATTGATTTGTCTCAGGGGATCACAGTGTCATTTCAGTTCCCCTTCATCATGTGTGGGGTGTCCAGGGACGCAGGGAGATAACGTGGTTGCCATGGTGAATATAAACAAATGACGTCCGGCGACGCGCAAGTCGCCTATCCACTGCAAGACTTTTTATACATGAAATATGAATGAATGAACAACTTATATTGGAAGTACTTTATTACTTTAGGTGTCCTTTCTTATCTTACCAAAACCTTGGATAAGAGACACGAATCAAAATATTAGATCACACTAGATCAGATTAGATTAGATTAGATTAACTTTATTGATCCCAGGGAAAATTCTTGTGCATACAATTAAGATACTTTAGTAATAAGTTTAATTTCTTTCTGCTTAGATCTGAAACTATTTTCGTTTTTCACAATTTAAGCTGTTTCGGTGTGTAAGTGAAGCATGGATTTCCCTACAACTGGATGTGTGAATATTACATTATTTCAAATAAATACACTGAAACAACAAACATTGTACAACTAATTAAAAAAACATGCCACCCAGGAAGCGATTATTATATTTCTATTGATTTAATAGAGGACTTTGGATAGCATCACGTGCAGGCGTTTTTCTGATTCGTCTCCCAAAATACTAAGAAAGTTTGTGAAACTTTTTTTTGACAGAGTGTAAAGCAGTCATGGTAAAATATGTAGCACATAAACTGAGCAGATTTACAGTCATTGTTGTACAGTTAGGACTTACACCAAAGCCATAAATTTACCCTTCTAAATAATTATTCTGTGGAGAAATAAGCTATAAACCACCTATAAGTAGTCATGATCAGAACATAACCATGCGATGAAGTCACAGTAATTGCCTTACTTCAAGAAGATGTAACAATCGAAAAAATCACATTGTCAGGCCTCTCTGTGTCAAAGACTCCAGTGTCTGGAAGTCTTAAAATTATACCACGATCAAATATGTTTCCAAACCATTTTAGCATTTAAAAACATGACTGTGCTGCAACTGATACCGCGAGTCTCCTGGGACTGGCTCCAGCAAGAGATATATATGGGTGGAATTGGTTGTGTTCTGGGTTGAGTTGTACTATACAGAAGCCTTACTTACACGTGAATGTAAATCCCAAAGTTTACTGGTCCGTGCTCATTTAATAAAATAGACATTCGTTTTACAATGGCATGTGGATTACTGAGCATAAGTTAATTAATGCTGCGTTCCATTTGAAGGTAGGAATTCCTAGTCAGAACTTTAACTGGAACACTCAATGAAGTTGGAGTCCTGACTCGGAAAGTCAGAGGAACTACAACCCAGACCTCAGAATTCAAGATGCCTGCACCCTTTATCAACAGAAATAAAAATTACAGTTATATAATAATGGCTAACGATGAACCCGGCTAGAACAGGTCTTGCTAAACGGCTTTCCGACTTACTGTACTGCGACGTGGTTAACTCGGGTGTGACTTCATTCCCAGCTTCGACTCCTCCAAGGTAAGTGGAACGCAGCGTAACTATTCAGTTTTATTGCCATGCATTTAATTAACACGGCTGTTCAAATTCACAACACATATTTTACGCTTTAAAACTATTCTTTAGCTATGAATAAACAACTCATGAAAAAAAAACAAATATAATAAATTAAAATATAATATTCACATGCACTTACTATTGCTGGAGTATTGCTTATAAAAGAACGAACCAGTACTTTTATTTGTGAACAATTTTATTTCACAAAGTGTTTTTGGTCTCATTGGTCAGCGTTCTGCATGTATCAGATCCCATTTCATTTAAAAACACAAAATGCCTTTAACAGATCATACACAGTCAGCATGTCGACCCCAAATGTAGCTTTTCAATCTGTCCTCCTTATACTTACAGTCACAAATCTGTTGTAGAATTCATGGCGGATTTTAAAGGTTTTTAAAAAAACGTTTTGAAAAAGGTTGTAAACAGCTTTTAGCTCATCAATATTCCACTGAGGAGATTTTCTCTGGGACACGGATGGAAGTTATTCTGAAAAATCTCACTGTTGTAACTAAGAAGAACCAGGAGGTTCAGACGAGACCAGTCCAAGTTTAATAAAGGCTGATCATATTCATGTAAACTTTATGGATGAATAAAAAATATCCCAAGCTTTATGAAAAAATTGCACGGTCCAATATAACGAGCATCAATAGCTGGCAGTTAGGCTGGCGAGTGGCTGAAGGGGACCCCGCACATAACCAGGCACCTGAAGCCCCCCGAGACGTCTTCATGTTTCTGTTGGGGAAAATGGAGTGGGTCTGGATGGCGGCCATCTCCTTCCCCCTGCCGACGTGACGAGCCTCTCGCAGCACTGCGGCGGACACCTGGCCAAGGTGCTGACCTGCACCCGGAAGCAGACATATCTCCTCTAGCACAGGGGCACCCAACCGAAGGCGGTCAGATGTCACACTGTGCGTCCTCCACAAATCCCCCCCCCCCCCCCATCGCTGCCTCTTTGAGGTTTTAAACAAACTAAGCAAGTTAATATTATTAACATTATTCTTGAAATTCTGACACATCTCAAGCACTAAAACATCTGCCCTTATTAGGAAAAAAAAAAATGGACATACACATCCCTGAGGTGTCAGGCGAAGCTTTACTGCTGTATAAAAATATTTTGGAACATGAAAAATAAACATATTAAATACCAAAATATATTCAGGTAGGGCTGAGATGAATTTATAATGTTTTTTGGGTCGCTGTCCGATTAACGGTCATTTTGAAGACCGTCGCCCTGTGGCAACCTCATGTTGCTGCTTCATTTTAAATTTCCCCAACAATTAAGAAAGAAAGTCCTCGGATTTGTCTCCTGAATTCTGGATCCACAGCAAGTGCCCGGCAAGCGTTCCTCCCGACGTTCCCCGCGGGCCAAGCGTTCCTCCCGACGTTCCCCGCGGGCCAAGCGTTCCTCCCGACGTTCCCCGCAGGCCTCTTGGAACCCGTTCCTTCACAGACTGACGTCAGCGACTTATCCTTCCATTGGACGAGGCGCCGGGCCCTCTGCCACGGCCACGCCCCTTTCTGATTGGATGACGACGGACCAGAAGACAAACATGATCTCCGTCGCCATCCGGTGGCTACACCTCGAGCTCCGGCGAGGCGAAGTTCAGAGGTTAAGCTTCCTGAAAGCTTATTCTAACTGTGCAGGGGTCATGGTGGGGGGGTAGCATTCCTCACCCCCCGGGAGAGCATGTGACCCAGCGTGGCCCGGTCGGCGGCCGCGGGCTAGTAGTAGCGGTTGAGGCTGCGTGTGCCGGGGATGTCGGGCTGCCCGTTCATCCATATCTCGCGAATGATGCGCTCGCGCTCCTCCAGCCTCTGCGCCCGCTCCAGCTCCTCGGCCGACGTGAAGACGTTGGTGTGCAGCGTCCGCTCAAAACGCCGGTGGCGGCGCGCCGACAGGTCCGAGCCCGAGTCCCAGTCCGAGTCGCTGTCACTGGTGTCGCTGGAGCTGGGAGGCCCGCGCACCCGTCTCTGGGGCTCCCGGGGGCGACAGTCTGTGCGGCAGGAGATCTGCACCACCAGGGCGAGCAGCGTGAGGACGAGACCCAGGCAGACTCCGCACACGAAATAGAGGGCGGCGCGCTCAGGGTGCTCTGAGACACACGGGGGGAGGGGGGGGGGGGGGGCAGGCCATCAGTGCGAACACACAGGTCAACAAGATCAACAAGAGGCCAGTAGGTACTATACCAGAAAACCACTGGCAGCATTACACCGCGCAAGATAAGCCATGAGCCAACTGATAAACGAGGTAGGGTTAGGGTTTGATCCGCTGGTAATGGTTAAAGAAAACCTTGACGTTTACAGGTGATAAGTTTTCATTCTAGCAAGAGTGGGGGGAGATTAACCCCCCCAAAAAGCAAAGACTTCCACCACATGATTAAGCTGCTCCATTAGAAACAGCAGAGATGTCAGCTGACTTTCATATGGAGACTCCGAGGTCTTGACTCATTACATGTGCATAGTCAGCGTCTGCTCCGGGACGCCTGATGGGCAATGCCAGTGCACTCAGGCTGCAGGAAATCTAATATCATTTCTAAAGCAGTTCTGGCGAGTAGGTGGCTCTAGGAACACGGTGCCTGCTCCCCTCTGCTTCCAAACTGATACTTACTTCAGAGTCACACTCATTAGACGTTAAACCCAACAATTCTATTTAAGCACTTCTGAGTTAGCAAAAAGTTAACTGGAACGTATACATTTTACAATGTATACAATTTTTACATTTTTCATTTGTTCACTGGATTCCAAAATCTTCGCACATATCAGTTTTACCGAAGCATTACTGGTTTTCTTATGTTTTAATTATTACGCAGGTTTCTGAACCGTCATTTTTTCTGGAATTGCTGGCTGGATTTAATCATTATCCAGAGTTCTGTTTAGCTAATTCATTAACAGCCCATGGCTGGTCCCCAGAAGGGGATTTACGCTGACTGCCTGTCAGGTTCACACATACCTGCTAAGTAGGTGTAAGCTGCCAGGGCATTGCTGACCAGAGCCATCTCAGTGCTGAGCGCGGTGGAGCCAATGGCAGGTCTCAGGGTCTGCGCTGGGATCTCCTTTCCATTGGCCAGAACCGTCTCGTCCACAGAAAACACGCCGGCCTTCCTCCCGCGCTTCTTCTTTCCTGTGGGTTTCCAGGAAGGATGTTACTCAATAACTTTCGTGTGCGGAGATACGCACTGCTGCCAAGGAGGGGACCTGTTCACAGCTACATACATACATGGGATCAGCATCAAAAGAGGATCAGCGTCAAAACAAGGATCAGCATCAAAACGAGGATCAGCATCAGACGAGGATCAGCATTAAACGAGTATCAGCATCAAAATGAGGATCAGCATCAGACGAGGATCAGCATTAAACGAGGATCAGGATCAAAATGAGGATCAGCATCAAAACGAGGATCAGCATCAGACGAGGATCAGCATTAAACGAGGATCAGCATTAAAACGAGGATCAGCATCAGACGAGGATCAGCATTAAACGAGGATCAGCATCAAAACGAGGATCAGAAACAACTTTGAACATTAATTTTATCCATATCATTCCATATTAATTTCCCCAGTTTTAGCTGCACTCCACTGGCTCCCTGTACATTTGAGGATTCATTTTAAAATTCTGCTGTCTGCTTTTTAAGCACTAAATGGTCTTGCCCCGCCCTACCTGTCTGAGCTGCTACACCCTTATACACCGACCCGCTTTCTCAGGTCAGCTGCTCAGCTGCTCCTGTGTGTGCCGAAAACCAAGCGTAAGCTTAGAGGGGATCGGGCTTTCGCTGTTGCAGCTCCAATAATGTGGACTGAACTGCCTTTGCACATGAGACAGGCCTCTTCCCTCTCCGCCTTTAAATCTCTTCTCAAAACACATTTCTTTTCCTTGGCCTTTGATGACCTGTGAGATGTTGGCATTTGATTTATTTTATGTACACTATTTTGTTTTATTCGCGCTTATTTCATATTTGCTGCTCCTATTTGTTTCATGTTTTTGTCTACTTCTTTTTTATCTTCCATTAAGATTTTTTGTTATGTCTTGTAGCTACACTATTTTTCTTTTTTGTACAGCACTTTGGTCCAGGGTTGGTTGATAAAGTGCTTTATAAATAAAGTTGGCATGGTATGGAATAAAAATGGAACTAAAAAACAATGTAACATTGTAACGTAACATGGAAAACCTCAAGTTTTCCCATTTTCCTTACTTCATTTCTCTGAACTAACTTTGTATTTGTAAATTCACATGCTATTTGCAATGAGCACTATAAAAGGTGCTGCTTACAGATTACAGACAGCTTGTTTAAACATCTCATTAAGTAATTTACTTTTAATGAGTGTGCTTGTTTTTTTGAAAGCTATCATCTGAATGAAACACTGTTCTTTAAATATAAAGGTTTGCATGTATGATATTCACAAAACCCAGATTACACTTTAACATATAGTAATTACTTTAAATATGTCTAGGTTTGGTAAATATAACTTTTGACCTTTTGTGAGTTAAACAAAGGTTGGTTTCTTGAAGCTGAGGTTAATTGAAAAGTCTAAGATTCAGAGAGGTTTTTGAAAGGGCATAGTAATTCATAAACTTGTAATAAACACATCTTTCTGATTGCCATGCTGTCCAGATCAACAAATAATTTCCCTTCCATTTGATCCCAGCAGGTTACAGACAGGCCGTCCTCCTAAACGCCACCTTACGTGAACATATAAGCACCTAGGCGCTGAGCGACCGGGGGCCACGGGGGACGCCTCATGAAAACAAGGCCACAAACTGAGACACTAAACCTGAAATGTGGGTGGAGAAATGAGCTGTAATTAGGGGATGTGGATTCCCCTGTGGATGCGGCCCTGCCAGCAGGGGCTGAGTGTTCCCACCTGGGCATGTCTCATTTTTACACACTAACTGATCTCTGGGAAAGTCACAAGTATGATATAGACCCTGTAAGTCCATAAGTACTTCACTACAATTTTCAGAAGGATTACCCACCATCTTATCCCCCAAAGCCACCTTCCAGCAGAAGTTTCCTGCCAGGACTCCTCTTACTGCTACTTCTAAATGGATCGTTGTCCGCATTTTTACACTATTCTGTTGTGGCACAGGCTGGCAATGTAAGTCAGGTCTGCTTTGCTACTGAAGTACCACGCGTGATTCTCTCACGGTCAAATGTGATTTTATTACACTGAGCAGGACGAAAAGAATCAAGGCAGGTTCCTCATACACAGTGTGGCGAGGAACTCACTCTGAAGCCAACTCCAGTCCTGAATACGCAGGGCATGAACATGCAAAGCATAACACAGCTAAACCACCAGCAGATTATGCCTGGCGCCTCCAATACAGTTAATTAAAGAGAAGCCTTGACAATAAATTACTTCAAATCCCGCTGTAAATTCGAGCCAAACTAAATATAATATATATTTCATTATATGCTGCAATGGTGGCCTTAAAAGATACTTTGCATATCCCAAAATTATCGGTAAGCTTTTGGAATGAGTGATAACTTTTCAGATACTGAAGTCTGTTATAACATTCTGTGTGGGAGTGGGGGGGGGGGGTCACGTGACCTGCTTTCTCCTTAATGATTGGTTTGCCCTTCCTCACCTCGGCCACCCCATACCCTGCCACTGCAGTACTGACGCCAATCCCAAGACCCCTAATCTGCTGTGTGTGTTTTATGTTTGTCCCAGATATGTTTATATTTTATGTTTGTGTCCTGTTGGCTCCATCCACACCTCTCCCACATTTACTCCCAAAGGAGAAACTTTCGAGCAGCGCATTCCCCAACGCCAGGCTCCCCGTGTGGTCCGATCCTGTTTGCCACACAGATCCAAGACAGTCTGAAACTCACCCGGTATCTGAAAGTTTATTTCTTCTCTTTAAAAAATGGTGTATACTGCCAAAAGTGATCTCGGCCATTAATCCAGAAGTTTCCACCATCTTACCACCTTGAGCCAGAGAGCTGGATGTAAAAGCAAACAAGATGTTTACCAAAAGGGAAAAACACTTTCGGTTTGGGGCATATGCCATAAACACCCGGTAAACAAGGTGCAGGAGAGGACACCCACTGTGTGGATAACCCCCCCCCCCAATGAATTTTCTAGAAGACAGGCACGTGTAGTAAGAAACGTTTTTAGAGAGGTAGAGAGGTTCTGAGTGAGTGTTATGGCTTCCAGCCAATCCCTGTGTGTGTGGAGGGGGTGCTCTTTAAGGGGGCTAACAGCCTCCTGACGGGCCTCTTCACCCTCAGACCTATTCAGAGGCCCTGGGATTACGGTCTCTCTACTTTAATTCATGAGTCATTGAGTTTCCCGTGGGACGCTGGGCCCCTCGGCTTCGAGGAGTTTGGTTTCGCGTGGCTGACGTGCAGGATGACCACTACCCCATCGTTTTAGTGCCTTTCCGTTACGATACCCACGTTGACGGTTATATAACATGCGTGCTTTGGAATCCATCCATCTTCAGCTCCAGTGAAGGCGAAGTTTCCTTCACAGGTGCTCGATAAAATCTCTCGGGAGATGAGATCCAGCAGGAGTTGTGGTTACTCCACATCTGGTTCGAACCCAGAACCTGGACAGCCAAATCTCTCTACAGAATAATGGTCAGCCTGGATTGGACGGGAGGGCCTACCTGGCTGAGGGTCAGAGGTCACGAGATCAGCTCTGTCGAGTGGTGCGTCGTCTCCAACAATGTTGAGGTCATGGGGATGGAGGGGTGTGTACCCCGTTTGCTGGGGAGTGGCGTCCTGAAGCAGCTTCCTGGGGACTGTGGGGGAGAGAAGGGGGGTGAATCACTCTGGAATCGTGACACGTGGCTGTGATGTTACTGATAATTTTCCTGTACGCTCCCTGCCCCCCCACGCTCCCCCTGCATGTATCCGGTGAGTCATTGATTGTGCACCAGAAAGAAGTGGGGGGGGGGAATTCTTTCTGCACATGTTGCTTCTGAGCTGACCACACATGGAGCCTCGCCGGGGACACACGGCCCGGCCTCTGCTGCGCGCAGGAACGACCATCGACAGTGCAGTGAACAGGCTGCAGACGGCCAGGGGCTCATGCTAGAGACTCGTGCCCATGTACACAAATGAAGCTGCATTTCCCAAGTTGAATTTAGGCTCCATTCCAAACCCACAACAAAATCCTAAAAACAAACCTCATACAGACAGTCCCCAGGGACCTCAAAATACTATTCTTATCGTTCTGGGAACACTGGAAGGGTTTACGGGAGTATTAGCAATTCACATGACATCAGCCGTCTTTGGAAATAGCTTTTGTTACTGTTTTTGTTACTGTTTTTTGTTTGTAAAGAGGGGTTTACATGAATGTCTTGGGACAGGCTGATGTCAGATGGCTATGGCATTCAGTCAGTCTATCAGTCCATCCACACATCCTTTTTCCAATCCCTTATCCTGGTCTAGACCCTATGGGGTCTAGGAGCCTGTCCCAGGTAGCAGAGGGCACAAGGCTGAGGTGTGACCTCCATGAGATCAGGTCTTATTACCTGCAATATATGATTGGTTTATGGATGTTCTATACCTCCATAGAACATACTCCCGGACTCTGGGGTCCTTTTCACCTCCTCCACAAATAACAAAACACAGATAACAGCGTTTCGCAATCTGGTCCTTGGGGACCCGCAGCTGGTCCATTACACAGGTGGGTCTGTGGGTCCCCGAGGACTGGATTGGGAAACACTGTTCTATGTATCTTGTTATTTGTGTGTGTATAAAGGGATACCCCTAGGGAGGGAAGTGTGTGGGGGGTGTTTTGGTAGACAGACACTATGCAGAAAGTCAGACATTAGCCTGCCTCTCACAAGCAATAGCTAAATATGTCTGTCTTGGTTGCAGTGGGGAAATCAACCTGGTTGACAGTGCCAGTTTGGGCCTCCCGCTAGAGTACGGTCATCCAGGAGTCCCGTGTGACAGTGTCCTCGGCTCATGAGCGGCATCGAGTACCCGGTGCAGATCCATCATTTATAGCTACTCATCCAGCCCAAGACTGAGGAGCCCGGATCCTAGACCAAGCTGCTATCCCACTTATTATTCTGGGATTGGGTGGGTAGAAACAGAGACAGGATTATATTAACAATCACACCGGGGACCCTAAAACATTACAATAGTTTAAATGCTACAGATCATCTCAACAAGGGGGAACGTGCTACAATCATGAGTTCCAGATCTACATTAATTCTCCATCTCGTAATAGAGAATTCAATTAATTCAATTAAACCCCCAAAACAGATCTTAAAAAAAGGCTGAAGCCTTGTAGCAAAGGAGGGCAGGAAACATTTATGATGCATGACAAACTTACATTCCTGTCATAGTTACACATTGGAAATGTGTGACCTTTCACCTCATTTCATGCATGTCAAAATACAACAGGCCATTGTCCTCTGAGACCTCCAAAGTAGACCCCAGAATAGCCCAAGGACACACCCACAATCCAACGGGTCAAGGTCTGCTCCGTCCTCATGCCAAGGAACGGCTGCCAAAACACGTATCCAAAAAAAGCTGGCGAAGACACGGCCGAAAGCCCGAGAATGATGGATAGATAGAGTCCAGAGAAATAAGCCAATCAAAGCGCGATTGTGTGACAAAGGGGAAGAAGCCGGGGGGGGGGGGGGCCCTCGTGTCTCCATAATCCTTTGGGGGCCAATTTGTAGCCACCTCAGAGAAGAAAGGGGATGGCGTCTCTCTAGGAGAAGATCAAAGGGACAAATCTGCACTAATTTAAGAGCCGCAGACAGAACAGGTGGATCAGAATGTGGCTGCTTCCCCTTTGAAGGGGGAACAATGGCGGCCCACAGGACTGCCACAGATCAGTCAGCTTACAAAGGCACCAAAATGAGGGAAATTACAGGCTGCCCCCAGATGCTAATCAGCCAGGGAGGAGTCCCCCCGCCCCATCCAGGTTGGGCTAAATGCTGCTAATTAGTTACCTTCACTCACTTCACATCTGCATGTCGGAAGGTTGTCAGTTCAGCCACGCGCCACAAGTCAACATCTCACCACAGGATATTAGAAACCCCCCCCACAAACTGCACTGACCGATTTATTTAAGTTTTCAATAGAATGTGTGAGTTGATAGCGGGCGAGGGATAAGGCTCACGCTAACCAAGGAAAGTGAAGCAAAACATGGAACTTGCTGAACATGTACAGGAATACAGACATTATAGGAACCATCATTAGAAAGGCCTGTACTGGATGAGCGGTTGGAAGATGGATGGATGGATGGAGGAAAGCTGGATGGATGGAAAGTTACGTTGAAAACATATTTCATGGCAGTCAGAGAGCAGCTTGGTTAGCACGATTTCATAAAAGATAAACATTCAGTACAGACCAGAGGAGTATCAACCATTAAAGCTAACCAAAGCAGAAAAAACTTATTTCTGTAAGGTTCTAACTGACACTGAGGTCCAACCTTCATCCTGAGAAGAAGAGCGAAGACTCCACACCTATAAGACAAGCAAATCGGCAACTGCTCTTATCGTAAAACAAATCATGTCCTAGCAGCCCCATGATGCCCATAGATGGAGCTGGATGCAGCACCTGAAAGCGGCGCTTCAGGGGCCCCACAGGCCCAAAGCAGGGATTAGCGGGCTATTAATGACACCAGGAGAAAGAAGCAGCTGGCTGAAGTGTGCGTGAGCCGGACAGAGCTGAGCGGGGGTCCCCAGGGGGTGAAGGGCCCCCCAGCACAGCCTCACCCTAAAGCCAGAGACAGCAGGGAGAGCCCAGAGCCATTACATGGATTCAACAATATACACAAATGGCACTAAGTGTCCAGCTGTAATCTCCACGAGGGGCTTGGAATAGGAAGCATCATCGCAAGACCAAGTAGAACGCCACGTCAATGCCTGGCGCTGCCCATCACACCAGGGCCAGCCCGTAGCGATAAATGACATGATACAAGCGCTCCAGGTCATCGTCGTCGCTCATGACGGGGTGGGGAATATGGCCACGAAAGAAATACATCCAAAGCAAAGCGGCCAGTGCAGCTTCATCGCGGGATTAATCACCATAATTCCACGGTAACAGGCCCTGGCCCAAAGCCACATGTGGAAAATCCGAAACAATAACGACTTTCACGCAAAAACTGCCGATTAAACGGCGTAAAACAGACGGATGAAAGTGCCTGGTTTTATGGGTCAGGCTGCGATTTTACGCATGCCCCCGAATCGGGCCAACAGGTGGCTAATTGCATTCCCGGACTCTGCAGTACAGTGTTAGGCCATTAAGAAAAAGCAGACATATGCTATTTTGCCCTACCCCTCCCCCACCATGAAAATCACAACGAACATAATTTGGTCCATTTACACAGACCAGGCAGCCAGTTCCTATACTACATATACCAACAGGCTTTTCTAGTCTCTAACTTAAAAAATGGGCTCCAACAACATTCTGCCAAGTTAATGCACAGTCCAAATAACTGCAATTATTTCTGGCTAACTGGTTCTATTAATACATTACACATAAGGGAAAAATGGAACACTGACAAAGCAACATATTTTTTTCTCATTCTAATATGTCCTACAGCAGGGGGTTTTCAACCTGGAGTCAATGGCCAGCAAACCAGAGAATTTTCATTAATTCACAAAATTATATCATTATCATCCGATTCAAGGTAAACCTGCATCTCCAGTCCTTTGGTCTGAGTTATTTAGTGGCAGGGGGTTTCTAGGTCTAGTTTATTGTCATTTGGGGGTCTCTGGTTAAAAACCCCTGCCCCATAAGTGTCCAGCCTGACTCCAGTGGGACCAGATGTTAAGGTGTGACCAACACACCATAATTAACCATAGGCATTGCAAATAAATCGCAAATTTTAAATAACAGTGGGGGCTAATTTCTACTATCTTTATTTCTATCTGCGGCTCATTCAGTGGGACAAACCCAGACCAGTGACCCTTTCCCATAATCCCTCAGTGCCCGCCGTGTCACGGTTTGCATTCTGCCTGGCCCCGGGAAATAGCTGGGGGAGGAACCGCACTGCAATGCTGGAGCGTGAAACCGCGCACCCCGCCAGGCGGCTGGCAGGCGGGCGAGCCGCCGCATTCCGGGAGACCGAGGCGCGCTGAGGACGGCCGGCGCAATAAAAATGCAGCCCTAATGGATGGTGTGCGTAATCGCCAACCGGCCATTAAGGCGCTGCCTTGGGATGTGCTAAAAACAGCAGCGAACGCGCGATGGGCGCGCGGGACGTGCCTTTGGCGCACTTGCGTGGCGGGAAACATGGCGACAGAGTGGCGGATCTGTGGGACCTCTCGCCATCCTCAGCTACACGTGCCAGGGCAGAATAAGCTACATTCGCAACATGACTGGAGTTTATCACATTATAACTGATGTAAAGTTATTATCAGTCTGTTTTTAATTACTTATAATGACACCGCATATGTGGCATCCGTGGGAACTTATAAAAGTGAAACAACGTCAGTACAGAAACATCCTTGGCGAGTGAGACGTCCACAGATTTCATCTGTTTTACTCGTCGGCATGGTATTTACAGTAAAAGTACTAAAAGTACTAAAAACAACACGTACTTGCGGTAGCTGACCAACCCAAAGTAATAAGCGAAGGGTCAGCTGGGGTTTACAGTCTGCCACGTGCTTTGCTGGCCTGACAGGACTCCTCTCTCCCTGTAACACGTCACTAAATGGCGGCAGAAGTCTATCGATGAAACTAGCAAACACAAACGGCCAAATTCTGCTCCAAACCCCCACTACAAGACACCTTTTCCCATATTTTGCCTACTCCCATGTTTGCTGCCCAGAGGGTATTGGGGAGACCATTTAGGGCACAAGACAGGCACAGAGTGTCCTCATTACCTGTCACTAAGTTGCACCTGCTGAAACAGTCCTGTTATGGACATGTGGCCGCAAGGCATGGCCCACCTTGTAGTCAATCTCAACTCTCGTAGTCAGCATGCAAACAAACGGCGTTATATAGTCCCCTGGGGAGCCAAATCAAACCTCCCCCAAGCACTGACCTACAACAAAGTCGGACCTGTGAAGCTTCCCAAAGCACCTGCTTTCAGGCCCTAAATGGACCTGAACTCTGAAGTGGTGCATGGCTGCTGTCCTTTGGGGCCCATAAGTACCTGCTTTAGTGGGTATTTTTAAATAAACAGCAGTTGAAGACGGAGCAATGGCTGCATGTTAATGAGAGGTAGCCCAGTAGAGTGTGGTGAACACAGCACCGTGATGACCAGTGCTAGATTTGGTTGCTTTCTTATGTCTATGTTTTTAATCACACATACATTTTTGACTGAAATCCGTTTTTAAAATTGTTGCCTTACACTGGACTCCTGACAGCGGACTCAGTGTTATTGTGGACGTGATTGACTCATTATATCTGTAAAACCTAAAGCTAAGACAGATGTCATCTTGGCATTAATGACTCAAACCCTACCCCCTTATTCTTGCCCCCTCAGCTCGCCGGTTGGACCAACACAGATCAGAGATCCTTAGCCTGTTACCTCGCATAGCGTTGATCGGTCAAACAGGGAGGCCCCGCAAGTCCCAGGGTGGCTGGGGGCTGATGGGAAGCAAATGGCTCTCTTCCAGGGGCTGCGGCACCTCAAGTTCATTACCGGCGTCTTTCAAGAATGGTCGCAAAAATCTGATCTCGTCGGGAAGGTTGAGCAACTCCTCCTGAGAGGGGCTTTCCTTTCCTTTCCTTTCTTCTGGAAAGTGCCGACGGCGGCCCTCATTCCTCCAAGACTAAACAGGCAGTTTTAGACTGAAATGGTTCCAAAATATTTGTCTTTCCCTTGAACTCCTAATTGTAATTGATTAGCCGCTCGCTAGCGCCGCGCGGCTAACCGCGTCGTTCACGGTGCAGTCGCACCACATGACTACAGGCAAATTCGGCTCCGCGTTTCCACTTTCTTTTGCCGTCTCTGAATGCAAGACAGTTCCAGGCTAGGATTCCTTTGCCTCAGAACTAAACTGGACTCCGTGAACCACTGAGGAACGGTGGTCCAGCTACTTAGCTATAAACCAAGGCAAACTCAAACCCAGAAAGATGTGAAACTTTGCTCTCTACTGAAAAGAAAGCTACAATAAGGGAGAGGAAAAACATTGCAAAGCCATGGGAGTTTTACAAAGAGGACAATTTAAAAAAAGTGTGTAAATGCCTCAGTAAGCAAATAAGACCAATGCTCTACAAAGCTTGTTCGCAGACTCTGGACTACAGAAAGGTCAGCAGAATAAACACCAAGCATGAACCATAACTGGTCATATTTGGATTCTAAGGCCTAAAAAGCAGACAGCTCCACTGCTCCTTTTTTGTTCATGGAAACAACAAAGTTGAGGTCAGTGCAGGAGCTGTTACTTTCAGCCAGAGCTGAGGTTTTCCTGTCATACTATCCTGGAGAAATGGGGGGCAAGGTGGCTGATGGGACTGTCTCCTCAGAAGAAGCAGAACCCAGGGCCCTGAGCTTTAACGGCCCCCTTTCCCCAGTACCGGGCAGCACGCCACGGCCATCGAAGAGCCGAAATCCATATCGGCATTGCTCCGCGTGCAACACACGTTCCTCGGGGGTGCTGTGCAAACAGAGCCTGGCTCCAGCTTCCCGTTCGCTGACAGATGTAATTCATACATGGCGCCTGACCTTCGACGAGAGACAAACAGCCAGCGAGCCCCAGGCAATCACAGGGAACACGGTAGCCCGTTACGAAGGCCGACAAAGAAGAGGAAAGCTCTGATCTGTTCACAGCTCCACATATATCACTCCATCAAACTCATGGCCAAATGATCTAATTTCCTCCACAGGGTTAAAGATTTAATACCGCTCCACAAGAAAGCAAACACAGCTACTGAATTAAAATGTGTCATCTGAGCTCAGTTCTGGGGCAAAGCTAAACCTGGTTACCTGGTCAAGCCACAGCCACAGGATGGAATTTGCTCCGCAAACAGGAAACAGATCTCAGAGCAAGGACCAAAGAAGCACCAAACGGCCACTCTGGTTGGGTAAAAGAAAACAGCAGTAACGTTGCACGACAAATATTTTTAGTCTCAGCGGGATCTGGCTTAAGATGAATGTGACGGAGATCTTTGAGGATTTTAAAGCAAATAAACAAGCTGGGCTCCAGTAGACGTCCAAAGCCAAGACCATCCAACAGAGCATGAGAACAGAAGCCACAGAAAGTAATGAAGTGGAAGTCAGATCGGTACCGTAAAGTCAATAAACACGTAATACACATACAAAGATCTGAATCAAAGTGGGTCCTCAAAAATTCAAAATTAGTTCCAACGATTGTTTATTGGAGTCTGTGAAGAAAATGTTTAGATCAAGAAATAACGAGACAAAGGCTGTAAGCATATGATCTTCCACATCACGAGAGAAGTATCATTGTTTGGATCATATCCAACAGAACTGATGCTCTTTTTTTGCTGTATCACAGGACTCTCAAAAATTTTGGTTTAAACTCCCAAAGGCTTCGTCAACATTCTTGCAAATTGCAAATTGGAAATCCACCCTGATATTTAAAGAATCACAGAAGTGTCCCAAAGGGATAGATCTGAGAGAAGGCTACCAATCACCACTGTGGGACACTAATATTCTCTATTTCAATCTGACTGGTGCCACTGCACATGCAGTCTAACACTGCTGGCTGCGCAACAGATCTGTGCAAAACTCATTTGTACCGTTATTTGTAGCATATCTACTCGAAGCCAGCACTGGAACACACTGCACCCTCAGGCAGATGGATTTGCGGCCTCTGCGTGGCTGACATTAAAACACAGAGGGGGAGAGTCACATGGGAAATCCCAAGGGCACCCAGACTCCAGCAAGAGCGGGGGCTTTAAAGACCAGTCGTGGCAATACCCCCCCCCACCCCCGAATCCCATCACATACCACAAGCCAACGAGCCAATAGAGGAGGAAGAAGCAGGGCTTTCCACTTCGTTAAGGAGCGAGTTTATAAAAACGCGCATGATGGACCCTTAAAGGCGCTTTCGAAACGAGAGATGGATGGGAAAAGGGCTCCCTGGAAATGAAGGCATATTGCGGGATGCCGCCCAGGGGATGGTGCTGGATTCAGGCTTGCGGGACAATGCCGCCCAGGGGATGGTGCTGGATTCAGGCTTGCGGGACAATGCCGCTATCACCGGGCTTCCCCTTTTCCTCTCTCTGTCTTCTTGGGCGCCCGGAGCTCCACGGCTTCTCTGAACAAATTGCGCGTAATGAGGGCAGGGTGGGCTCGTAAAAACGACCACATGTTCTATGCCAGGCCTCTCCAAGCGGCTCGCAGCTTGAGGATGATTAATTCTGATACTGCCCCCCACCACACCACACCCCCGGCTCCCCCCTTCTTGGTATTATATTTTCATCTTATTAGCCAGCTGAGTTCCTCAAAAGGGAAACTTCACTGTGCGGTGGGTTGTACCAGCAGAACGAGCCTCTTGCAGTAAAAATATACTTTTTCCACACCCAGATTATAAAGGCCAAATTAAACTCCTAATCTCCCAGCTCGCCTTTTTAAACAACTGTAGGGCCAACAACAGGACCGAAAACACCTTCCATGCAACGTGCCCATCTGAACAAAACACTGTTGTTAAACCATAAATCACCACTGGGAAAGAGGTGCCAGTGTTAGAATTAGGAGATGCAACTTGTGTCCTTGGAGTTCATCAGAAGCATACAAAGAGGCCTACAGTAATTGCCGCATAACAAGCCAGAAACACCACTAGGTGTTACGCAGTTAGGGTTTAAATGCAGGTAGGCTGAGCTTCCAGTGAGGGAGCAGCCCCAAGTGCACATTAGCACTATGGCAGGAGCTACACAGCACCTTACGACACACTGCAGGAAGCTACGAGAAGCCAAGCAGGCACCTTCAGGGACCTTCATGCACCTCCTACCTTTGACGCTTGTGACTGGCTGTTGTTAAGGTGCCCCCAGGGCATGGGTTTGCAGTGTGCGGAGCGTAGAGCCCAAAAAAAAAACCCCAGTCCATGTTCAGCTAACCC
The DNA here is from genome assembly GCA_026780845.1 of Petrocephalus sullivani. Classification (NCBI taxonomy): domain Eukaryota; kingdom Metazoa; phylum Chordata; class Actinopteri; order Osteoglossiformes; family Mormyridae; genus Petrocephalus; species Petrocephalus sullivani. Next base: position 18,438,523 of record JAODKM010000038.1, read on the forward strand.
TCCCAACCCTCCCTGACAGCGTGGGTCAATGGGGCTGAGGGGTGTCTTGGGTGGGGGGTCCGTTGGAGTCCAGAACCTGACACAAAGCAGCTGCCTGTTGCTAAACTGAGTGCCAGGAAGCCCCCCCCCCCCTTGCCAACATCTGCTTTTTCTATCAAGACCCAGAAACTTCAGAGCTCGTGCAGGGGACAGAGGGTGTAGTGCACGAGTTTTGGGGGAAGACAGAAACAACAGAGGACAGGAGCAGTGGGATCCCGTGCGGGCTGGCCGGAGTAACTGGAACCATTTGGTGAAGTAAGCAGGTAGTAAAGTCAGCGTTGGAGAGAGAGGCAGGGCTGGGTGAGGGGGCTAGGGGAGGCTGGGAAAAAAGGGCTGGGTGAAAATAAAGAAATGGAGGACTCATCTCCTTTGCTCAGACACAGGCTGGGGGGGTATGAACCAGCACTCAGCAGGTTCCCTTATCAGGGGAACAAGATTCCTGGAGATAACAGTCCTGGCGTTTATGACCTGACCAAGACACCGCTCCCTCCTCTCGGCTCTGGTTGGGTTTATGTAGCCCTGGGCCGACACGCTGATTTTATTTAAACACAGATTTAACCTGAATTTAAGCCTGATATACAACTTGCCATTCTGCGTTCTCTTGACTTCTGTGGCTCTGGTCAACTCACAGGTTGTAACTCTCTTGTCCCGGTGAAAGAACTAGCCTCTAAATCCGGCCCTGAGGGCAGAGATATGCATCAAGCCAAAGTGCTAAAAGAAGAGAAGATAGGGTGCCATGCAACCGCCGAGCGAGTGAGGGAGCCCCCCCAGGGTGCCATGGCAGCAGGACTCGCCTCTCAGGGGGGAAAGGACCCTCCACTGCTGCTGTAATCACACTCGATTCAAGACCACAATATGGCTATTATTGCAATAACTGCAATAACAAATAGAGGCTGGCCCAGTGGTATTAATTTCCTCTCCAGCTGCAGGGGAGGCACGTTCCTGACGAGGAGCGTGCCGCTTTCCGTAATTAAACACGTATGGCAGAACAAGAAGCTGGAGAAGCTGTGAAGCCAAAACACTACAGACTGTCCCGCTTAGAAGGGGAGGGGCCAGTTACTCGGGAGATTCACAGTCAGCCATGTGAGGGTCTGGCCGTCCTCTAAGAGGTACTGTCTTATCAAAATATGGGCGTCTACTTCTCCCGAGTTCATTTACGAGCCACCAAATAAAGCTCTCAAGCTGAACGGCTACCCTGGTTCAGAGAATTCTAATGGTTACATATATAAGGCTAAATAGAAGTGCAAATCAAAGTTCAGCAAGTCGTACTTGAGTATGAAAAGCTGGCAGACGTTTGCTAAACACCTTCCCTGAGGGGGGAGGGTCTGTCTTTGATGACTTTGGTCCCCCTAGCAAACACCCCCCCGACTAAATATCCTACCCTTTAGACTTGATGAGGCTCCTGTGTCTGTCCCATGTCTCCTAGCTCTGACTCGAGTGTGAAGAGTTCCCTCTGGAATCCCAAAGCATGCTCTCATGCTACTTGTCCTTTCTTGCCCCAAAGGAATCAGAAGGAGCACAGCACCACAGAGCTGTAGGTCAAACCCTGCCTGCGATCACCTCGGCGAGTGGAGACGAAACCGGAGACGCTCCAGGAGAAGAGCGCATTAACGAAAGGCTCTCCGCATTTCTCAGTCCTATTTCTACAGCCTGTCATTCCCTTGGGTTACACCAGCGCTTCTTCATAAGAACCGTACAAATCCGAGCAGATCATTTTTAAGGGATATTTTGTAAAAACTACTCTGTTCAACACCTTCCTCCTTTTGGGGAATCCCTGGAGAACGGAGCGGGGAAGGAGATACGGAAAAATGAGCACTTACAAGTTCATGGTGAGTGGCGTCTCGGCGGCTGGGATCAAACACCTATGATGCTTCTTTTTCTTGTTCCCGTCTGGTGCCCAGACTTGGACCGTGCAAACAGACTCTCCAAAGTGTAATCCAGGACTCTCAGGAGGAGAGCGGTGAACATGGACAACACAGCCCAAAAAAGGAGAGGAGGAAACCAGCACCAAAAAAGAAGTATGGTCCCTTTAAGAAGGTATGCTCCTCCGAGGTTACACCTCCCGCTACACAAAGCCGGACGAGTGGTGCAGTCGCAAGAAAGGACGGAGAAAACTCCAGCCTCAGCTCCACACTGTCCCCCTCCTCCTCTACGCAGCAGAAGCCAGTCCACCCCCTGCCTCCTTCCTCCGCCCTCCCCAGAATGTCACAGGGGCACTCACTGCACGCCTTACCACTGAACAAACAGTGTGCGTGTGCATGTCTGCAGGAGTGCGTGGGGGGGGAGAGCAGGGGTAAGTAGGCATGTTAAAGAGTGATAGAGTGAGAGAGGGCCTGTAGCAAGCCACCAGGAGACCGTAACAGGAAATGACACGCATCTCATCGGGCTGGAATGGAGAGTCGGGCCCCTTCGTTTTCTCCTCCATTTATACGTTCACTCCTTTACTCCAGGCAGAGAAAGGAAAGAGTGACTGTTTTTTGTTTTTTACTTTTTTTGTCACGGGGGGAACTACCTTCAACTTGGATAGAAGAAAAAATCAACACTTTATCAATAAATGATAGATTTTTAATGTCCAAGTTAAGTATGCTTTCAAAGTTGAATTACAAGTACTCAACAAGTGAATGTGAAGTTTGTTAAAAAAACTAAACAAAATGGCCTGGAAGGCATCAACTGGAGCCCACCTCAGAGAGGAACAGGGGGCCACTTTGCCCTTCATCAAAATCAGCCCCATGCCTTTCATTTCCGAGACCTCCCCCACCCTAATGTCACACTTCCTGCTGCTTTTACAAGACGAGGTAGGAGAAGTGATTAGTCGCGGCTCAGAGACGTTCCAGCTCCGGCCGGGTTGATGTGAGAGATATCAGGTAATGAGGCGCCGCTGGCGCGCTTCAGAGAGCCGAGCACACAGAAGAGAAGGCTTATCTCACCTTGGCCCTCTGTTATCCCAGAGGAAAAAAGGCATGTAAAAATAATGTATAAAAGCACTAGATTAAACAATGTCAGAGACACACCCATGGCAAATTTCCTGAAGCTAGCTTTTGATCATTTTTTAATCTCTATTGCCATTCTGTGTTTTTTTAAGAGGAGAAAATCTAATCAGCGCCACCTGAAAAGCACGGTCAGGCGCTGATATGGTTACGGCTGATTAACTCAGCGCCTTCAGACCTCAGATGATCTGCTCCTCCTCTCCGCTGGCCTTCCTGCACTCTGTCAGTTTATGGGGTACATTGAGTGCTCCTATCAAGGCTGTTTCTGAATCATTTTGTCATTTATTACTGCCTATTAATGATAAAGGGGGCAGCATGAGGCTCAGACTGGAGGGCTGTGGGTTCGAGTCGCAGGGCCAGCAGACTCATGTTGCCATCGGGCCCCTGAGCGGGGCCCTCGATCCCCCGACAGGCTGATCCCCAGCCTCACTCTCAGCTGTAAAAGTGTGTATGTCTGCAGGGCCAGGGAGATACGATAGGAAGCATTCCAGTGGAAATGTACGTGTACAAGAGGCAAATACAGCATCATTGCACTTGATAACTCAGCAGGTAGGGGAGCATGAAGATATAACCTTTCACGACATGTTATGAAAAAGAGAGTGATTCATAAGAAGAGTTCTTAGCCTTGGCTATGCTCCTCACATTATGAGGTTCCCACTATAAACTGCCTTTACCCCACTTGTTATCTTCCTCCATTTAAGCACCGTCTCACAGCTCCTCGTGCATCAAGATCTGCAAACCGCATACGCTCCAGCCCGGCTCAACCTGCTCTTCGGAATGACCAGATCATCCAAGGAAGTGGAGTAGTGCTGAGACGCCTTCCCCCCTGAGCACCCTGACCAGGGGAAGCCCTTGCTCTGTCCAGAAAGTGTGCAGAAACAATCCCGAAATCCATATAAACAAGATTTTGGATAACTGCACCAAGTTCTTTTAGGTCTGAAGAACCAAGAAGGCCTACCTCCTTTCAGAAGGGGTTCAATAAACAGCTCATCATTCTAGCATTCGAGCCGGTTATCAGCCTTTAAAACACCAGCCAGACTTCACAGTCAGCTGTCCCGCTGACCCCTCCCTCCCCAAAAAAGGCCCCAGGTATATAATCATTAGCCAAACAGGGTACTAATAGCATTTAACACACCTCCGCTTAAATTTAATTAGTCTTTGGAAACATGCATGAGTGCTAAATGCTTGTCACCTAATTGAAGAACCTATTTCCCAAACTCACTCAGTCCTTGGGGGACGTCCATGAGAAAATACCTGTGAGTTTTAGAAATGTAACAAAACTCCTTTGTTGAATTACGTGAGGGCCGATGGACTTTTGGTTCCTAATACCGTAACTTACGAGAAACAAACTAATCAATCATCTAAGAACACACAATTTTACTGCTATTGTAGTAAGTTGGTTTCACTCTGCGGGTTCACGGTGACCTACATGCCGCTTTTGGACGGCAATCACGCGTACATCTCTGCTAGGGAAATGTAAACAGAGATAGTTGCCGTGAACCTGCGCGGCGGATATCCTGCAGCAGGAGGAATGTACTCTGGGATTTTTCAGCGGCGTCCCGCGTTCCTGATTTTCAAGCACACACGGCTCCAACAATGACCGCTAAGTGGCCGTTACGGAACTCTGGAAGAAGAACATCATAGAAAGATCGGCATTTAACCCTGAGACAGTTGGTATTTCTGGCCTGCAAGGTGGACTTTCCTAGAACATAATGTTAGTATGTCTCTTTACAACAGTAAATGTGGTAAATACGGCAGGTCCTTGTTTCCATAGCAGCTCCCACATCCCAAGGACTGTGGGACTCACTGGCAAAGGCTCCATGGTTCTCCTGAGGTGGTATGAGCACTATGATAAAGAAATATGAATCCCCCATACCCCCTTACCTGAAGCTCATTAAGCCCTTTGATTTTGTGATGGGTCAAAATTGGTTGTCCCCCCCCTTGCTCAGTGGGCAGCTCTCCTAAAACACTGCCCACAGAAATTATGCGCTCTCTGTGTGCCAGAGACCAAGACTATTCCAAGATCTGCTTCAGGAAATCACTTACACACGTTTCATAGCCTCCCCACAAGAAAGTTCCGGTTGTTCCTTAACAGTTTAAAAACCTTGATAAATGATTAAAAGCACTGACCCAGTGAAACAATAATAACATTGACACGATGTATTCTCCACAGGACCTTCATATGTCATTGAGAAAAAAAACAATGATTATACAGAATTTGCCCAACAGGAGGCAAATTTCTCTTGGCGATACAAACAGAACTCATCTTAGGAGTAGCTCCCAGCTGTGCTCACAGCTGGATATCCACCTCAAGAGCAATTGGGCCTTCAGGCTACGAGACCCAGAACATTCTTCTCTTGGTTCCTATTACTTCACCTAAGTTATATCTGATAAGCTAGTCCAGCCTTAATCACCACAACAGAGCGAAGCTCTGATAACTCTCACCGCATCTCTGCCCACTCAGCATAGCTCAGGGGAGACTTGGACATAAGCCCATAATGGCCTTTGTCACCTAATGCAGGAAATGGGAAGCAGCGCCAGACTACAGTTCCTGATAGCTTATCGTCCGGCAGTTATGCCGTAAAACGAAGCCTGCAGGCGGCCTGAAGACGGCACACTGACAGACGAAGGCAGAGACGGCACGGAGGCCGCGGGACATCATTAGGGGGGGTACATTACAGCTATGCGCATGTTTAGGAGCAACGAGCGCATCCTCATGGCTTCGGGGGAGGATAATCCTGCCACCCACTGTCTGGCTCCTCATGTGCCGCTAAGCCTTTCGGCTGAGGGGCACTCTGTGAATACATTTTTAATGTTCATTTTGAATACTCCTTCGGTACCTCGTGGCAACTATGGCTCGAGTTGCTTTCTGAGGCTCTGTTTTTGGTGTAGTTCTACGTCCCTGGATTGAGGCATATAGATATGAATTTCTCCTGTACAACAGCCAGCTGTATAAATGGGCAAAAAAACCCAAACATTGCTTTGGATGAAAGTACCAGCTAAGCAACTGAATTGAAATGACCCACACTGTTTCCAGAACTGGACCACCTCTGGTTCAAACACGGGCCGGTCGACAGAGCATTACCTGACTCGTAAGATGGGGGGGTTGCCAGGTTATTCGTAAAACAAACAGGGCCCCAGCTGTGTTTTTTGACCAGCCAAGGGATCAACTCCAATTTCTTCGGTAGAAGTCGGCGAGCGGGTTTCTCTGCCCATCTGGTCCGAAAGGCAGCCGAGGGCGGCGCTGCTAAGGCTCGTTAGTCATGCTTTATGTTACCGAAGAATTCATCCTGCGTGATCCCATCACAGTCCGGTTCCCGTGAAGTTTGCGGGCGCTTTCTGTCACCGAGCCTCCCGCTTTCTCTTCCGATGGCGGTCTTATGGCCATCGCCGGAAGTTCCCTCGAGCATTTTACACACCTGCACGCATGAGGCGTGTCACATGACGCGTGTCACGTTAAGCGACGCGCCACGCCACCCGGGTTCCTGGGTGGAGATGCCACGGATCATCAAGCGACACCATCGGGCTTGAAGACTTCAGCACGGGGGGCTGCTTCCTGCCTATCTCCGGCCACAAAGTCCACACACTCTGGCCAAAATAAACACCCCCGCACCAGTCCAATATTACACCCCTCCTACCAGCGTGGACGCTGACATCTCTTAAGAACATTTGTGGGTTCTGAGGGGGGTCGGGTTCTAACCCACTACACAGTTAAGCCTAGTTAGGAGGTTTCGAAGGCCCAGACTTTGCACAGGGGAGTGGGGTTATAGCATTTCAGTGGCCTGCTTGGTTAGGGTGTGCGTTTTAGCAAACCACATGAGCCTGCATACTAGCTGCCCACGGCCTTACACCCACGGGCTGGTTTTCATACAACACACTACCAGCTCATATTTCTGTGTCACGACAGCTTGTTGGCGGAGTCCGTAACCCCCCGCCTCCCTCCGGAGAACGTCCCCAAAACAAGCCGGGACAGGGAAGCCCCCAAGGGTTAAAAAGGCTCAATACTCCCTTTCATCTCTCGACTGCCCACCAGCCTTTACTAGGCATGAAGCGCTCAGTAGCTGCCCTGAAGCCGAGCATTTCTGAGGAGCTGTGGGGCACATGTGATTGGTCTTCTGATACTCTCATCAAGACCAATTGCATCAACAGCACGGCTGTGCTCAGCCAATCACAGAAATGAGAGCTGTGCGTGAATGCCAGGAGTTGGGAGAGCATTTTAAGTTCATGTTCAACTGTTTGCAGGTTTGGTTTCATTCTGAAAAGCAAAGAAGAACCAGCGACCCACAAACACTAGTTGAAACATTACAGATACAGTTCCAAACAAATGCTGGTGCTCCACTCCCAAAGTGGCAAAGCTCCGGGACTTGTAGTGCTTTGAGTCATTATTTCTCTGTTTACACTGATAGGCTTGTAATGGACTTCAAACGACACTAATGTGGAAAGCAGAGCCAGAATATAGACAAAACTGAAGTGAATTCACATTTACTTACTTAACCTTTTAGCTTTTTTTATCCAAAGCACCATATAATTGCCTCCACATTTATATAACTGTGTACTTCTGTGGGGCCAAAGAATCCCACTTGGAAACAATAAATCAATGTATTTATAGATCTTGTGCAGAACAAGCACTTTTGTGAAAGGGTATAAATGCGAGACCTTCTAAGATCTGACCCAACACCTTTACACGAGTGGTTCACAACTCAATCCTCAATGCCCGTCAGCCAATCTGCATGTTTGTTACAGTCCTCCACCTGCATGCATGAACTGGCCAATCGAGGTCCTTATAGTGAGCTGACAAGTAAAATCAGGTGTGCAGTTGGTGGCACTGAGCAAACATGCGGACTGCCCTAAAGACCGGATTGAGAAGCAATGCTTTACATAGATTCTGAACAGAGAAATCTTTACATTAACTATGAGTTTCGGAAAATGCACTTACTGCAGGCAGCCAATTCAACTTGTTTAAGAAATGTCTTTTGTGTCATTTGATTTAAAAAGCACCCCCTTGGCAACCCCCACATTTAAAGCATTGTCACAAACATGACAGCCGCAATCTTCTCTTCCATGTGGCACCTTTTCAAAGCAAACAGGAGAGCCCACCCCCAGAAGCCCCCCCGAGACTGGCTCGGAGCCATTTAGCAGCCATGTAAGTGGATACGCCCCCCCCCCAGCATCACGGGCAATGACTCTGTGATTTCATGTCAACTTTGGCACACCAAAGCTCCCCCGCTCACCGCTTTCCCCATACCCCCCACTTCCATTATCTATGGAGGTGTAGCGACATCATTGGTTGGTGTAACACCACCCCCCACCGCCGCTCAAAGCTCACTACTTTCCCCATATCCCCCACTTCCATGATCTAATCCGGATTACATGTCCCCGGTGCCGTTCAGCAGATACATCATCAATAAACGGTCATCTGATACAAAAGTTATGGATTAAACTCCTTTACAAAGCAGCTAGAAAAAAGAAAAACCTTTCTAGGAAACAATGGAACTCCTGGGACAGTTAGAATCTACAAATATTCGTTTCTCAACAATAAGCACATCCATTCCTGGGTCATTACCCGTAACCTCTGGTGAGTTAAGTGCCTGTGAGTTTCTAGAAAAGTGAAGCCATGAAGCCAACCAGGCCAGCCCTTTGATTACTGAGCCAGTTCAACATAATCACCTCCGAGGGGGGGGTGGAGCGTGGGGGTGCGGGTGGCGGCAGAGAGACCTGGCCTGAGAAGCTCCAGACAAAGACAGCAATAAATTCATCAAAACCCTAAGTGTCACCAAGAAACGTGCTGTGAGCAGACAGCCGTGATTTACAGCTGGTCCTCCAGCAGAAGCACAAGTGTCCCCCCGCCCCCACCTCAACTACTCCCCCCGGAAAGGGGAGTGGCCCATGGCTCAGCAATAAATCTCGGACAGGAGCAGTCTGCCGGCGGGTGCTGCCCGCACCTTGTTCCTGTTAAGGACAAGCGATGTAATCCTGTGCAGAATCATCCATCTGTAGCCTGGCTCAGGACCGGAAAATTCTGCTCAGCATGAGTTATGGATAACGAACGGTAGCCCCAGTGTGGCTCAAACCATCAGGATAATTTAAGAGGAGTACATTTTGTGCCTGAATGTTCCTCATCTGTATGTGGGAGGGGGTGAGTGGGGGACCCTCCTCCTCGCAGTAGTCAGCATGAATACTCCTTGAATGTTTTAATGTTATTAAATTCCAGTGTCTCTCACTGTAAGACTATCGCCACCTAGTGAGCAAACATGCAACCTCTTGTGCAGGCTTTTTATTCAACATCACACTGATCAACTTACACACATAAGAAGAATACAGCCCATTTAGGCTTACAGAGCCTTAATGAGCCTAATTTCTGTCATCTGTCCATCTTCCATCATGACTGATGCAGCATAGTGTCCAGGATAATCTGGATTCTACAAAGCACCAGCATAAATATGAGGATTACCAAGATGTCAGTCCATCACAGGGCACTTAGGCTATGACACACAGCAACGCAGCTCTTCTGTTCTGGTGACTGGAGGAAACTGGAGAAGTCAGAGGAATCCCACGTGGAAGGAATTTGCAAACTCCATACACAGAGCTGAAGGCAGGAACTGAACCCACAGCCTTGGAGGCTAACCAGTGTTAGCCTACCCTAACCCTAACCCTTACCTTAGCCCTGGAGGCGAACCAGCATTAGCCTACCGTAACTCTAACCCTATCCTTATCCCTGGAGGCTAACCAGCGTTAGCCTACCCTAACCCTAACCCTTACCTTAGCCCTGGAGGCGAACCAGCATTAGCCTACCTTAACTCTAACCCTATCCTTATCCCTGGAGGCTAACCAGCGTTAGCCTACCCTAACCCTAACCCTTACCTTAGCCCTGGAGGCTAACCAGCATTAGCCTACCTTAACTCTAACCCTATCCTTAGCCCTGGAGGCTAACCAGCGTTAGCCTACCTTAACGTTAACCCTATCCTTAGCCCTGGAGGCTAACCAGCGTTAGCCTACCTTAACTCTAACCCTATACTTAGCCCTGGAGGCTAACCAGCGTTAGCCTACCCAGTAGAATACACCAAAAAGCCTGAAACTTTATTAGGCTTTATTAGGCAATCTCTGTGGGGAAATTCTCTTTTTGCTTTACCCCATCTTGCTCTCCATGCGGCACACATATACGCAGCTGCGAGCAAGCCTGGGGGGTCACACAAGGGGCCAGCTGCCTTGCAGCACACAGGGAACTGGGGGTTAAGGGCGATGCGGCTGTTCTGCACAGGCCAGGCTCAAACAAGCGTCCTTCCCATCACAGACCCTGTACACTTAACATGTATTATGAAAATTGGCCCACTCTTGTGCACTGGCTGTGAGACACTGAGATCAGATGTTCCTTACCACAGGAGTAGATGACGCTGAGGTACTTGCGGATGCCGGAATAGCAGGGGTCTCCAAAGTCCCTGGCGGAGGCCTGGATGGAGCAGGTCCTCCTCCTTTGGCAGAGGGACGTCACCACTGCGAGAGCGCCACTCGACTGGCATTCTGCAACGACAGAGACACGAATGAGACTGGCGGCCGCTGCCAGGGTATAGGTACGAGTGTACTGCTAAGGAGCCAGACTTTCCCTCAGACAGTCCCTCACTGCGCACACAGCTAATGAATAGACAGACAGACAGACAGACAGACAGGCAGATAGATGCAGATTTATAGATAGTATAATAGACAACACATGACCATAAGGCACTCTTGCCATTTCCCAAGCTGTTTTTGGGTACTGGAGATCACTTAACCATAAACTTTTTACTCCTCTGGTGTTAAATGAACATACAATTAAACCAGCACTAAAACAGTAGCAACACCAACCACATGAAAACACAGTCTATTCACAACCACTACATCCCTGATGGCTCATCTTCAAAGTTTTAGGAAACAGAGTCAGTATTTCTCCTTAAAAAAACAAGCAAATCAAGTCATCTTGGTGCATAAACCCAAGGAAAAAATGCATACAAGTGTGATATCAGACATGACCAACATTTTTAGCCAGTGTCAATAGATCTTTTAAGACTGTCCACAGGAGACTCAAACAGAAGGTACTGAACTCTATCTGAGTGACATAAAAGTGTTTTTAAAGGTCTTTTGGGTATTTCCCATCTAAAAAATATAGTTAAGTGAACAAAGACCTCAAATGAGAAGCATCTTGATGTGTTCTCCAGAAGAAAACCCACTGGACTGTACTATAGGAGCAATTCCAGACCTTTCTTGGCACAATGTCCTATTAGACACCTGATCCCAGGGAGAATTGGAGTTCCTTGTTGAGGTAATGAATAGGTAGGCCATGAATCAACACCCCGGGACCTGTCATCTCTAAGGTCCTCAACATTGTAAGGGCTTGTCCTTCGGTTACAGAGACCTTTTCTGAAGTACAGATGTATCTGAAGATGGCCTGTTGTTCCACTACAGACTTCTACGCGCCTCTCAGAAGCAAATGTTTCACAAACTCTGAGCTCTTTGCCGGAGGGTCACATGAGCAGAGTTACCAATAATACCGGAGACACAATGACAGCGTCCTCATACTGAAACAATGAGACATACCTAGACATCACCATCACCTCAAGTATATGGCTGGCGTTAAGCCAGTCTTACTATAGTATGTAATGTGTCTTGGGGTATGGCCTCATCCATAAGTAAAATTGACCTTCTGCTTTCATCTAAAGCGAACATCAAAATGTCCCGAAACAAACAGCGTAATTTCAGGCGTCTGACAGCCAAATGTGAAATCAAACTGCTGGCCGGCGTTTTACAGCTGCATGGTCACATGCAGTCATCCAGTGAAGCACCGTCACTGGTGCCACGTCGCTGCCGCCCCACTTCTGTAGCCAAAGCAACTTGAGCCTCAGGCCCCATGGTGGCCCGGGGATTGTATGATCCGGGATATCCATGTGACGAGTTGCGGGGAGAAGTGCGTGCCTGACTAACGCCGCTAAAATGCGGGCACCGAAATGGACGGCCCTCCTGCACTTTGGGGTCCTGAATGCTAGGTTTGGGGAGCTTGGGGACAGGCAATAATAATATAGCAGACTCAGAAAAACACAGAAACAATTTTTTAAATATTAAAAATGAGAGAACTGTGTAGTTATGCCTTACTTACTAAAAATTGTCTCTGTAAGAAAATTCTTTTTACAGTTTTGAATACTTATTTCTTTCTTAACTGATGCTGGTCTTCTGGTTAAGAAAAGTCATGCACATCAGACAAAAAGTGTGAGGGGAGTCCCACCAGACCTTGCATTGCCCTTGGGCTGAGAAACCAGATGAAGACAAATGTCTTCTTCTTAGTGCCTGAGTGCCTAATTAGCTTTGGCGATGTTTAAAGGACATTCATGCACTGGCCTGCTCCTGGAGGAGCCTGTCCAATTCCCGCTAAATGCTCCCAGCAAAACAGGCCCACACTGGGGGGGAAGGGGGGGGGTAAGTCATGTCCAGAGACTTTGCCCATTAATCCGCTCTCTGATTCCCGCCAGAGCGATTAGTCAGCTGGAAATGCGGCAGGGAAACAGAGAGCAGCCCAGTTGTCGTCTGTAACAGATACACCACCAGAAGAGCTCCAAATGAAACTGACCTTCTCTGCCCGCAATCCTAAATACATGGGGTATCAGGGGGGTGGGTTCCATGTGAGCCCTCCCAGCTTACAGGGAAAGAAGGAATGAAAGGGCTCCAGCGGAAAAATAAGAGGCAGGGACAGGCTGCCTTGCACAAAGAACCAGGTTTGGGGGGTGGTGACCTTCAGCCAAGGGCAGGTTGACATCTAGGACAACACAGACATGGCTGCTCTCTTTGTGACCTCTGACAGCTGGCATTGGTGTGTTTATTCGGTGGAATACGCTTCATGCTGGAGCCTCAGCAGAGTAAGGCAAGAGCAGCGGAACACAGACAACCTGTAACTTCCATTAAAGTGCCAGTGTTCTGTGCAGTTCAGTGATTTTACCCGCTTTATCTAGACTAGAAAATGCAGTGAGACAGATGCATTGTGACTTGGGACCACATTAAGTGATACAGCCAGACCTTCCACAAGCAGACCAGATGAAAAAAAAATCATCGAAAGATGGAATATAATGAACATAGTCAGAAATTTTTATCCACCAGATACCTAATATAGAGAGAAATTGATAAATATATGTGGTGGACTACTTCCTGGAAGCACTATGAAAAATCTGAATGCACCAAAGAGGAAGAGATGAACAGAAGAGGAGTCATTTCAATATCCAGTTATGGGTTTGTCTCCAGTGCACGCTGTACCGGTCATTTCAACATCCAGATATGGGTTTGTCTCCAGTGCACGCTGTACCGGTCATTTCAACATCCAGTTATGGGTTTGTCTCCCGTGGACACTGTACCGGTCATTTCAACATCCAGTTACGGGTTTGTTTCCAGTACACACTGTACCGGTCATTTCAACATCCAGTTATGGGTTTGTCTCCAGTGTACGCTGTACCGGTCATTTCAACATCCAGTTACGGGTTTCTCTCCAGTGCACACTTTACCGGTCATTTCAACATCCAGTTATGGGTTTGTCTCCAGTGCACGCTGTACTGGTCATTTCAACATCCAGTTATGGGTTTGTCTCCAGTGGACACTGTACCGGTCATTTCAACATCCAGTTACGGGTTTGTTTCCAGTACACACTGTACCGGTCATTTCAACATCCAGTTACGGGTTTCTCTCCAGTGCACACTTTACCGGTCATTTCAACATCCAGTTATGGGTTTCTCTCCAGTGCACACTTTACCGGTCATTTCAACATCCAGTTATGGGTTTGTCTCCAGTGCACGCTGTACTGGTCATTTCAACATCCAGTTATGGGTTTGTCTCCAGTGGACACTGTACCAGTCATTTCAACATCCAGTTACGGGTTTGTTTCCAGTACACACTGTACCAGTCATTTCAACATCCAGTTACGGGTTTCTCTCCAGTGCACACTTTACCGGTCATTTCAACATCCAGTTACCGGTTTCTCTCCAGTGCACACTGTACCGTGTCCATGAGACCTCAACTGTGCATGTCGAAGCTTCAAAAAGCTATTAACTAAACATTACATTAATTACACTAGGGAGTTTGTGTTTGTCTTTTCCAACTTTGGACATTTTTCAGAAAGAATAATCTAGAAATGTTCAGAAGTGTTGGGATAGGTTATTTCAGCTGTGCCGAAGTGGAATCCAAATCCGAAGTGGAGCCAAAAACAAAGGCCTGTCCTGGAAATCCCAGACAAAACTTTGACAGAGTGTGGCATTGGCTTAAACACCAGTCGGGACCACTGTTTGCTATGCTTCCCATAATGCACTGTTAATTTGCTGTGAATCTTTCCTGGAGAACCAAGAAGTAATCGTGCGTTCCTTTACTCTCGGGAGGTCGGGATCCGAGTCAGATTACGAGCCTAGAGGCCGGAAGTGACGACAT
>JAODKM010000038.1:18473440-18483963 GCA_026780845.1 Petrocephalus sullivani
TAGTTAAGTTCTCCCCAAGCGAGCTTGATGGGCCGAATGGCCTCCTCTCGTTTGTATAGTTCTTATGTTCTTATATTGTGTTATTTGCATACATATCTATGTAGTTACATATTTGATGACCATTGGCCCATGGCAATACTCCATTTGCACCTCACCATTCCAAGAAAGCAATCAATTGTGGAGCGTGTTGAAGAAAATCAACTCAAACTCTTCTACGTTCAGGGAGAAGCAGTGTTCTAATATGCTGTCATGAAAAGGCCACAGCCCTGGCACAGTTCTGTTCCCCAAGGTACAAACAACATGAATGTACCCCCAATGGTACAAAAATGTCCCCTGGAGTACATTTCTGTACCTTACCATTTACCTGCAGCTAGGGAACAAGTGATAAGCGATTGTTCCCTCCAAGGTACATATTGGTACTTTTTCTGTAGATGGCCAAACCTGGGTGACTTCACACTGGGGGAATTGACAAAAACCTGACACCCCCTTACTCGCCCTGTACTCTCTCCTCGCTGTGCTGTAAAAAAGAATCCTATCAATATTCCAGACAAAACAGCAGCTTCATCTGTCAGCTTACGGTCTCAGAATCTATGAAACTGTGAGCCAGAATTCCAGAAACTTCCATTCAGGACTATACCAGTTACCGACGTGTTGACGTCACGGTGATGGTGATGGATTAGACACTTTGAGGAGCGCAGGCAGTGGTCCCTAGTCGTTTAGGCATAATCTGTAGCCTCCAAAGCAAACTGGCCTTTCGACGCCGCGGCTTTGCCCCGGCCAGGCCCCGCGAAGCTGCTTGTGGCCGCGACCCTGGGGGTCACCCCCGGTGTGGGGGACCAGACGCCGGTGCCTGGGTCTGGCTAGCGTTCACAAGGGACACGTGGGGGCCCTGGCACCAGAGCCAAGGCGGCTCCAGCCACCCCCATGCGGAGAGGTCGTCCGGGGGGGGGGGGGGGCCTGAGTCATTTTAATGGCTGTTTTTACGGCCCGTGAAATACAGCTATGGGTGGGACAGTCATTCCGCTCGAGCCATCAATAGACAGATGTGTGTGGGGGGGGGCTTGTGAGATAAATGTCTACACACTTTCACCCTGAGCTTCCTCATTGGTTGTTGGTCATCCACCTGAAGGAATGATCTCTATCCTGATTTTTTTACATTTATAGTTCCCCTACCAGGTAAGGAACCTCAGGAATGCTGGACAGTAAGAGATAAGAATACAGCTGGACAGAGGGTAGCAGTCTCCAAATATTGCTGCAGATCCACATGCGTGTCTCGATTTTACTGGAAGCATTGTGCGCAATTTCTCTTTTATCTGTATAAGTTCTGCGGTGTAGATTTCATTCTGGTGGATTTGAGAAGCCATCTCATTGTTCGTGGGCTTCACCCGCCCATCTCTGATCTTTCAGAAAGCTGAAAGGCCGGTCTGTTATTGTGCTTAATAATACAGGACCATCCGTCCTCATCTCCATGGCTCATTGGTCCAGTGGCTCCTGCCTTAAATGCTCTGGTGAGCCCCCAGAAGATAACGTCCGTCTGGCATTCGGCCACGCGGCTTAAATTCCGTCCACGCCGCTGACCTTTGCAGGAAAGCCCACACTAACAGAACTCCATGCATTTCCAGGAATTTTTACACAGAGGCTCCTTCGACATCTGTTGAGTCCTTGGGCACGAGTGAAGGATAGACGTAGAGGGTGAGGTAAGAGCAAGCTAACCTAGGGGGCACCTCCTGACAGGCTGGGTTCAATTCAAGCAAACAAAGGCACCCTTTTCAAAATAACAAACCTCAGCTCCATTAGGAGACGAGGCAGGGCACAGTGATTCATTCATTGGAGCGTAAAAGCATGTAATAAACATAATGAGCATCTTTAGAAAAGCCATACTAATTCATTAGATTTTTCAGTGTTTGTCCAAGTGGGGATCTGGTGGGATGCACAGAGGCAGGCCGAGGTGGCAATCATTCTAGAAAGATCTGTGCCGTGATGTAATGCCACTCTCATGTGAGCTGCGAATAATGTGCCTTTGTTTTAATGGGCCCCCACGCAAAGATCCAGCATGCCCCCATGCTCTCGCTCTCTCTCTGTGCGGGAGTTACTGAGCCACAAGCGCATTAAAAGCGATCAAATACAAAATGTCTGGTGACACAATACGATACAGAAGTTCGACTAAAAAAACAGTTATGATCCAAATGACTTACAGATGATGGCTGACGAGCCGAAAGCAGAAAACGCTTTGAGCCATTCTCCTGGCTCTTTGTTTTGTGGAACAGAGGGAGTCTGATGCTGAATGGATAATTCAAAAGGCGCACGAAAGTGGGGTGGACCGCGGCAGGTAATTACAGAGCTGCCCCCGCGTCACTGAGTGCGATCCGTGCTGGAACAGAGGCTCAGAGAGTGAGATTTGGCCTCTACGCCCCAGTTATTACTGCCCTCTGCCAACCTGCAGGGGCATGAGCAAGAAAAAGACCCAGTTCTTAGGAAAATGACTCGTTCCTGGCGTCCATGTTTACTTCTCCTGCTACAGGGAGTGTTTGCGGTGAAGCTGCCGCTGGAGACATCGATGCTGACTGCAAACTTACGAAAAACAAAGCATAAGTAATACTATTTCACAAACTCTCTTTGTTTTGGCATGGGCAAACTTAGCGAGTACGGTCGGTGGATCTTCAGCATGGGTTTGCCGTTAATGTAGACCCATAATTTCACAAACCTCTTGTTTTCAGTCAACAGTAAAAACAAAGAATCT
This sequence comes from Petrocephalus sullivani, assembly GCA_026780845.1. Classification (NCBI taxonomy): domain Eukaryota; kingdom Metazoa; phylum Chordata; class Actinopteri; order Osteoglossiformes; family Mormyridae; genus Petrocephalus; species Petrocephalus sullivani. The sequence continues at coordinate 18,476,181 of JAODKM010000038.1, forward strand.
GATGTCATAATTACTGAATTGTACGCCGCTTCGGATACGTCGCTTTTGAGCCAGGCCTGAATGCCAGTAACAGGACAGACACAGTTAACCTTGAATGTCACATCTGACTTGTAAAGAAACAGCTCCAAGGTGGTCTTTATGCTGGCAATCTCCGCATTTACGCTTAAGTTTACGCGTCTGCAACTCACAGCAAATCCGCCTGTTTCTGAAGTACAGCGTTATGAGCCGCACATCACAACACCCCGCTATGTGGTGCAGGCGTCGAGTTTGTTTGTCCTTCAGGTTTTACTGTTTAAATCAAAGGTCGGAGGCAGCAGCCAAGTTGCATAATGTAATGATCACCAGCTCAGTTCGCTCTCCTGCTCCCCTACGCAGCAGCCTGTAAAACCCAGCACCCCGACCAAGCGGCGCATAACACAGATGCCTGCCTGGCTCAACATTTAACCCACGCATGTCCGGTCCATTCTGTAATGCATGCTCACTTCGTACAAGTGCTGTAGAAAGCAGTCCGTCCTTGGGCAGGATTTCTCAGACTTCTTGATGTTAATCCATCCTTCCATTCATCCATCCATCCATCCCTTCATCCATCCATCCATCCATCCATCTTCCTCAACCAGCTTGTCCTGTACAGGCTCCTGCTGATCCTGAGGCCTGTCGTTACGGCCCTTCTGTCCGACTGACTATGTGCGACACATTTCATCCGAGGTTATGCTGGATTTTCCAGCACAAAAGCCTTACTGAGGAGGCATATGTGCAGCAGTATCCCGGTTATTACAATAATAATTAATCCCGGTAATTACAATAATAATTATCCCGCGACATATTTTTTCAACATTCAAAACTGAATGTGCCGTTTTCATATTCATCAGCTTTGCATCACTTAGCAACGTTTATCTAACATCAAATGTGAGCTATGTAACCAAAGGGCAGTCCTTTAGTTATGACCATTATCTTATAGCTCTGCATTCTCTGACACTGATCTCTGGTAATTACGGGAGGCTGACAAGGGATCACATTCAGATGTGTTCTCCTGGGGTGTCCCTCACCACTGTGCAGCACAGCTCGGGGGAGAGTCGTCCATCTGTGAGGCTCGCTCGCTCACTCGGGGAAAATCAATCACACAGCTGGCTGTGCTGACAGCCGCGGCGTTTTGCACTCCCCTGAGACGGGCTCCCGTATGCGTACGTCGAGGGCTTGGTGTGTGCGAGCAGACGGGGCAGAAGGCGAGGCGTGACTGTGCAAAGGAGCCAGAGGAGACTCAGCAAAGGGAGCAGACGACAGTGGGCACATGTGAGGTCCAACAGGATCGTGGCAATGAGGAACACTTTCCTCCACCAAACTACACAACAACAAACATGGCCTGCAGCCTGTATCGTCAGAGGGCGCTGATTTAAACCCCATGGCTGGCAGAATGACCTCACCATTGGGCCCTTGGGCAAGGCGTTTAACCTCTGGCTGCCCCAGGGACACGGCTGATCCTGCTCCCATAACTACGTCAATTTGGATGAAAGTGTCTGCTAGATAAATCAATTAAATGCAATCAACCTAAACTGCTGCTTTTTCAGCAAAAATGAAAGAAACAAAAAAAAAGTTAAAAACAAATGGTCATTTTCTGTGGCCCTGGAAATGTAGAAAAATGACAGCAATGCAGTGCCTTAGACAAGACAATGCGGCAGGCCGAATTTGTTTCAACAGGGCTTACCTGGCACGCTGACACAGGAAACACTAATCTGGAGGCCTAAGCAGGACCTGAGGGGGTGTTCAGGAACACAGGGGCCAGCTTGCAGTGGGGGGGCTGAGTAGCCTTTGCTTGCTCAGGGTCAGTCAGGAAATGAAGGAGACAGAGGGGTCGCGGTCTCGGATCTCTGGGAAACACCCTCAGCTCATCACAATCCTTTGGGACGAAACCCGAAACCGGCGTCCACTCGGGGGACGGGGGAGGGAGGGGTCGGGGAGAGGAGATGGCACAGAAGAGGAGAAGGTGATGAGCTGACCCCCGTGACCCGGTCAGACCCCAGCAGGGCGGGTTTCCCGCGTCCCGTCACTCCCAGTGTCCTGGTCAGACGAGCCCACGCCGCAGATCACTGTGTCACACTATGGGCTACGAGTCAATTATATGGCAAAGGAGGAGAAATGAGGCAAAACATCCAGAGTCCGAGTCCGAGTGCAGCCTGCAGCTGAAAAAAACGCCTTTTATAGTCTCAAGGCAACATCAAAAATTTTACTTCAGGCTTTTTATAAAAAAAGACTCCGGGGCACAGGCTGTTAAAGGTCTTATAATAGATATGGTTAAAGGAGAGCGATTTATGGGATTCCAGCCTCACCCCGACACAGGTGGCTCCCTTTAGCACGTCACTAATAGCAGTTTAAAAAGTCCTGGCCTTAGCACTTGTTTTGTCTTACTTTGAATCACAGCTGTCCTTAGTTACCATGACAAGAGAAGCCAAATGGAATGGATGCAGGTCTGAAAAGTGGCTTCAAGTTAACAACCGAATGCGAATTACAATGGCTCAAACAGTGGTGCAGCCGCATTTGATCTCAGCTCACTGCCGCACACTGGAAAAAGCAGTTTTTTATGTATTTCAGCAAGGAGGCTCGGTAGAGGCAAGAAGTGACAGAAAAGTGCAAGAGTACAGGAAGTCGAACGAGAGGCAGCCGGCCGGCCTTAGTGGTGCACAGCCAGTGCTTACCGTCACTGTGGGATAATCACGTTCACAGCCAGTGCTTACCGTCGCTGCAGGATAATCACATTCACAGCTGCGGGATAATCACGCTCACAGCCAGTGCTTACCGTCGCTGCAGGATAATCACGCTCACAGCCAGTGCTTACCGTCGCTGTGGGATAATCACGCTCACAGCCAGTTTTTACCATCGCTGCGGGATAATCATGCTCACAGCCAGTGCTTACCGTCGCTGCGGGATGATCACGCTCACAGGCAGTGCTTACCGTCGCTGCGGGATAATCACGCTCACAGCCAGTGCTTACCGTCGCTGCAGGATAATCACGCTCGATGCCACAAATTACAAAACACCACTGACGCCCACCGAAACCTCACAAGGGGTCACAGAGCAAGCTGTAAATGAGCCAATTAAGTGCCACGCCTCTGCCTGTGACACAGGGGTTTAACGGGAGCTCCAAATGAGCGCATTGTATGTCATTAAAAAGAGAGGCAGGATAAGCAGCAAAAGGTTCTGCATGGATAGACAGCTACAGTGCAAGCTTCAATAAGTGTGTTACAAGGGACAAGCAGGTACAGAAAATGGCTGGGTGTAACCCTTCCATCTATTGCTTCCAACTGCTTGTCCTACCAACCCATTGCAGGGAAGTTGGCCATGCCAGTGAACCTCAGCATGGCTTTGGATGATGGCGAAGAAACAGAAGCATGTGTAGGAAATCACATGAGGAGACCATGCAAATTCCATACACGAGGGGACTCGAACCCGGGTCCGAGAACTGCGAAGCAACAGTGCCAGCCACTGCACCACCATGCCTGTAATAAGTGTCGGAAAAACAATCCACAAAATAATGCCATATAAACACGAAACGAGTATGCACTAAAATCCTGATTTTAAGACAGATTTCATTTTGGATTCAGAACCGGCAAAAGCCACTGACAGTATACATTATTTATACAATAGACTTGAGCAGCAGAGGATCAAACAATTTTTGCCTTTGAGATAGAGGAGGGGAACGGGGGGGCAGTGTGGGGGAGGAAGTTATTATTTATTCCTAGTTACAGAAAGTATTAAAATTAGAAACGAAAATCACACTGTTTCTGAGGATTTTGGAGCCCCCCCCCCATCTAGGCGGGGCCCTGGCTAGTCAAGTCTGCCATTACTGGAGGTCCGAAGCCAAACTGCACCCCCTCACAGCTCTTCTGTGTTCTGTCCCATGTGCCATCTCACTGTCCCTGTCTGTCTCCTAGAAGGTCCCCGAAGGCCTGAGACTGACGCCCGTATTATGCTCTCCATCGATAAGCCCTGTTTGGCTGTAAACAGCCACCTTGTCAGATCGTCAGTCCTTCCTCAAGCCCCCCCGAGAAGAAAAAAATTCTGAATGAAGCTTATTCAGTACAGAGCTGGGGGGTGACTAAAGAGACAGAATAATATACACCCTCAGAGGTCTTGTGGAGGCCGCTCCTTGACGAGGGGGGCACGAGGCGGGCATACACAATATTAGGCAGTGGATTTAATCAGTGTATATACCATGATTGTGTTCATTGGTCATGTTCATTATGACTTTTGGTATCTACAACATTCAAACGCATCAAATATTATAATCGCAGGCTTACAATAAGGTCACAGTAACATTTTATTCAAATATATATCCATTTGTATACCATCGACAGAAATGCAATATATATTATTATGATAAATAATATTACTCCAGCTTAACCATCTCCTAGCAAGAATAGATGCCAAATATAAATGTCACCTCTAATAAAACTATGGAACTTTTTTGTTTTTTCTTTTTTACAAAAAAGGTTCTCACTCACTCACTCGGCACACGTAGCAATTAACACACGTGTTTAACACCTTCGACAAAAGCCGAATTTGTCTGCTATTTCCGACCATTAGAGAAGTCATTACGGACTAATGCAAGTCAGCACTACACATTATATAGGCTGCATTTAACAGCGTTTGCCAGATGGCCTTCTGCAGGAAGAATTAAATTAATCTTAAAGCTGTAGGGTGTCTTTTCCTCAGCCCCCACGTAACACAGGTTTTCTACATACTGGAGTCATACGAGAGGATGTATGCGTTTAGGATTTTTAATATATAGATGATCTGAATCAAAACAACAGTAAACAAAGTTTATCTGCAATAAATGCATCACATGCGACAATTTGCACATCCGTGGTTACAGCAGTAACCGTATATCTGTATATCAGCTTGAATCTAAAAGGACATTCTATCCGCCTTAACTGCTGATAAGAAGCCCGTCGACAGCCTCATTTGTTGCGGGATATTTAAGACAGAGAGTGGCCAAAACATCCCTAACACTACCTCGCACGGATCCAATGATTTACAAATCTTTGGGGATTATACAGTTTTAGATTTATACTGTATGGGTTACCTATTTGTAACGTATTGTTAGCACGGAGGGACTTCATAAAAGTGAATGCACCTAGCACACGTGTAGTGAGATTCTGCAGCAGTTACACATATAAATAACTTAAGTGGCTCCTTTCGATACTCATCCATAATGTACTTATCGCCAATTTTTGCATTAGACCACAAGCACCCCACATTTACCTGTTTATTCCGTAATGCGGCACACATCACACATCAAAAAATATTGTGCAACGACTCAAGAGCTGCTGCGCACTTGCGGTATTCCACCTGGGGAATAGGTGGGGGCAGAGTAATCGCGAGTATTTACAAAGAATCAATAGAGATGTTGCAATGAAAAGGAGTAAGCATGCGATCTAACCTGGGAACTCAGAGGAACCTTTGGTGAAGTTGCAGAAGACGGTCAAGCACGTTACTCCCAACACAAGTGCAGAATGTATAGCCGAGAAAGTCACATCTGGGAAGAACATCCTCAAAACTACGACGGGCTCCGCGTTTCTGCTGAGGTCTCGGTTCTTTGGAGTAAAATCAGGGTCTCGACTGCAAGGTGTAGACGCTCGCTCCCATCGCTCCTGGATCGGGTCACTTGCCCATCGTGAGCAAGTGAGTGAGACGGAGCAGCTCGCAGGCGAACCCGGCGAGGGGGCGCTGGAGGGGCGGGCTTCCGCATGGCCCCAAAGCCCAGGCGCGCCGAGGCGCCCGCAAACGCCTCAGCACAAGCGTGCCGTCTAGACGTGCGCTGAAACGCGGCCGAGAAGCAACCGATTTCTGAACCATAGCCGAGTTTCTTAACATTACCAGAACCCTTGATGAAAGTGTGCGATTAATCGTGAGAAGCGAACATTACATGTAAATTACGAATACAAATGGTTTCCCAGTCAGTCGTCGTAGAATAATACATGAATAAAACTGATGAGGATTCTTCTACATGAGAGTCCAAAATAACATACTATTAAATACCTTATTCAGCTAAAGTCACAACTAAGCCATCCTAGGATAATAAAGTGGTTGTATCTTGTGTTAAAGAGCCATCCTAGAGTAATTGGCGCTATCACACTGGTCATTCCTATAGATACCAAAATTCATAATGAACATGAACGATGACCATAATCATGGTATATACACTGATTAAATCCACTGCCTAATATTGTGTAGGTCCCCCTCGTGCCACCAAAACAGCCCTGAGTTGTCAAAGAGCAGACTCCACAAGACCTCTGAGGGTGTCCTGTGGTATCTGGCACCAAGATGTTAGCAGCAGATCATAAAAGTCCAGTAAGCTGCAAGGTGGGGCCTCCGTGGATCAGGCCTGTTTGTCCAGCACATCCCACAGGTGACATCATATTGAGATCTCAGGAGTTTGGAGTCCAAATCAACACCTTTTCCTCAAACCATTCCCGAATGATTTTTGTAGTGTGGCAGGGCACATTATCCTGCTGAAAGTGGCCACTGCCTTTGGGGATTACCATCGCCGTGAAAGGATGCAGCAATGGTTAGGTAGGTGGTACGTGCCAAAGTAACAACCACATGAATGCCAGGACCCAAGTTTCCCAGCAGAACATTGCCCAGAGCTTCACACTGCCTCTGCTGGCTTGCCTTCTTCCCAGAGTGCATCCTGGTCCCCACACCATCAGATTGGGCCACTTTCTTCCATTGCTCCATGGTCCAGTTCTGAGGCTCACATGCCCATTGCTGGTGGACAGAGGTCAGCATGGGCACTCGCAGCTACGCAGCCCTTTACACACCAGGCAGCTACGCACTGTGTGTTCACTCCCCACGTGCATCAATGAGCCTTGGGCACCCTTGGCCCCATTGCTGGTGGCCTTCCTTCGCTTGATCACTTTTGGCAGGTACTGACCACCCCATAAGACCTGCCGTTTTGGGAATGATCTGACCCAGCCATCACAGTCTGGTCTTCGTCAAAGTCACTCAGATCCTTGCCCATGATTCCTGCATCCAACACATCAAGACCTGACTGTCCACGTCACAGGTACCACTCTAAGGAGATAATCGATGTTATTCACCTCATCTGTCAGTGGTTTGAATGTTATGGGTGATTGGTGTATAGCAGCGCATCTCAGCCACTAATAGATCCATCCATCTCTAAACCATTAATCCTGTACAGGGTGGGGGGGCTGGAGCCCATCCCAGGACAGAGGTACATCCTGGACGGGAGCCAGTTCACCTCAGGGCTTGCACACTTTATGGATAATTAAGAAACGTCAGCTAACCCTGGAGCAGAGAGGGAATGGTACAATTCATATTATAGGAGGTGCGTTTAGGTTTTTTTTTGTAACTTACAAAGATGAACTACTTATTTTTGAATATAATGCTGCTAATACTCTAACTATGATTAATGTTAACATCCATGAAATGTAAGAGTCCTCAGTCCTGGAACTGTACTGCATTCTCAGAAGGAATAACAAATCTCAGGTGAGTAGCTTTATCCACCAGTCACGCACTGGCAGCTGTGCTACTCTGTGTCACAGCCACAGACGTCGGGCAGTAACACGGCCACTCAGGTGAGTGGCTTTATCCACCAGTCACACCCTGGCAGCTGTGTTACTCTGTGTCACAGCCACAGACGTCAGGCAGTAACACGGCCGCTCAGGTGAGTGGCTTTATCCACCAGTCACGCCCTGGCAGCTGTGCTACTCTGTGTCACAGCCACAGACGTCAGGCAGTAACACGGCCGCTCAGGTGAGTGGCTTTA
>JAODKM010000038.1:18523274-18542443 GCA_026780845.1 Petrocephalus sullivani
AACCGATAACCGATTATGGCAAAATGCTTAAATATCGGGGAAAATATCGGTAAATCGATATATCGGTCGATCTCTAACTATAATGTGTTATGCCTTTTTTTTTAATAATTATAGTGTTTATAATACTTTATGAATGTGGAACAATAAGAACAGTTATTAGGCTTTATGAATATGGGCTTCATAGAAGGTGTGTCTTTGTCTGGCTGCTTTCACTCCCACCGCTCTCATCACCACCAGACTTCCTGGGCCGCACTGAAGTTCCTGTGGCCACCATCAAGAAGGAGCTGGAGAACAAGGGGGCCGCCACCCGCCGGCTGCTGCTGCACGAGGTGCCGACGGGCGAGGTGTGGGTGCGTCTGGACCTGCAGCTCTTTGACCAAAAAGCTCACAGATGAGGCGCCGTGGATCGCAGCCTTGGCCCTCCCCCAGAACTTAAGGACGGAGCCCAGGCTTCCTGACGAGATGCCGGGGCCGGCAGCGAGCGTCAGCAGGGCAGGTACTAGGCTGACGCCGCGGCCGGTCCGGCTCCAGCGCGGACGGCGCCCCCCCATCCCTACTCGCCAGGCTGCGTTCCTGAGCCAAGGCCTGAATGCCGAGGCTGTAATGGAGACTGTCTGCATCCATGAGTACTTCTGAAAATGTGGACATTTGACACAAGTGCAAAGGATTAGAAAGCCCTTTTGGGGCTGTGAACGTTGTTTACCACTGGATTTGGTAATATCTCAGGATTTAGCCTTTTCCCCTCAGTTGTTTATAAAACCGAAAAAAATGTATCAATGTCTTATTTTAAGTATACAAATTTAGCAGCTGTGAGACAAACTGGCTTTACCAAGGAACCAATTATATACATGATTTAAGAAAAATCTTCCCCCATTGGAAGTATGCAGTGCATGTTGTGCTGAATACTTACACAGGACTTCGGTAAAACTTTGGTAGCACTGTACCCTGTAACTGTCAGTGGGTTATTTTATTTTTTTAAGTCTCCCCTAACATCATTATTTGGTTAAACTAAATTGTCAGCAAACCACAACACATACGAATATCCTTAAACATACTGTCACTCCTAAACACATCACATTGTACTATTGAAGAAATTATGTTGCTTCCAGTGCATTTAATGAGCAGTTCCGTCATTTCTTATGGATGCATTCCACTGTTAAAATCATATCATCTGTTAGAAATATATCATTTTACTCTTCCCACTCTGAAATTAATTCATAATTGTGATGAATGGAAACTAAAACCGAAATATGAAAAATACACACATTTGAATTCAATCTACGGCTAGACATATCAATAACAAAATACAGATATTGTTTCTTTTTGTTTTGGTGGTCATGAAAATGGAACTGGAAACTTTGCGTAGGCATTGATACTTTGTTGGTGTTTGAATGGGATATCATGGTAAATGTTTTATTTAAAATGGATAGGATAATGCCAGGTTATTTAATTTCTCTCAGCAACAGGGCTCCTACATACTTTAATTTCTTTCTAAATTAACATATTTAGTTTTTCATTGCATCACATAGATCATTGTTTTTAATGTTAGCTGCACTGAATTAAATCTGATTTGTAAATAATTTAAGTTATAGTTTGTGTCTGCTATGGAGGCTGTATGATAACTCTTGATGTTTAGAATGACATAAACAGGTCATCAGTTTAAGCTGTCTGTGTTTTTAATGGTGGCCTTTTTATTACATGTGGAACCTACTGTTTGCCATAAAGGGCTGTCCTAAGAGGAGGTGTCCAAGTACAGTTTGCGGGATAATTGTAGGACATGAATGAAAGTGATTGGGGGAAAAAATGTTTAAATATGTTTGTTGGTTTATTTCTGAATCTTCTGTACAACATATTTTAAAGGGGACAGTATTAAATCATTTAGTATTGACACCATTCTGGTTCATAGCACTACCATTCTAATGTTACTGTATTTCTCCTGCTCAGAAGTTTGCTAATCCCCCTTCATCTCCATGAAAAACATCCAGTAAGTATTTATGTGGTATTTTATTCATAGCCTTATTCACTTAAGGCTCATGGGAGTTTTACTTACACAAATATGTTCTGAGGGCAGATCAAAAATTATTGGTTTGCCAATCAAATTGTCAGATGTCAGACCAACCAATCAGATGCCTTGTTCCTGCCTTCTCTAGTTGCTTGGACCCGCCTCCTCTACAATCTGTTTGGTTCAGAGATATAACCAGTCATTTTTCTTTCTGTCTTCAGCTTGCTTGTGTAAGTAAAACTCCCAGGAGCGCACTGAAGCAGGATGTGGACATTTGGTGTCCATGAAGATGCTTGAAATGCACCAGCTTCCCTCAGTGTGGGGCACGTAGTGACCGCTGGCTTCCTGGCACCCGTCTCCATCCCTCATGCCTGTCACAGGTGAACCCACGCCTGCATTTCCCAAGGATGCTGCCTGTCAATCAAATAAAGCCGACTGTGAGAACCCCGTTACTGCCTATCGCCTTACATTCTCCTCCACATTCGTACAGTGATTCTCATTGTTATTGTCATCACTATTTAAATTTACTCTTAGTAGATTTTAATAGGACATTAAAAGGTTGAACAATAGTTAATGAGCCTTGGTAGTTCTGTAGTCTTTCGTGAGGTGAGGAACTTCATTTCCCATGACCGGTAGACCGCGGAAAGGAGCTGCTGTGACTCGGTGCCAAATGCTTTAAGGTAAAGTGTGCAGTAAGAGATCCTGCCAGATATTGCAAACTAAATGCCATTATAGGACAGAACAATACCTCAAACAGCAGCGCTGTGCTCTAGGACCTGTGGATTAACCTGCTAGTCTGCAGTTGTTTTCTGGTAAATTTCAGCAGGCATGCTCAGGCAGCAGCATCTGGAGGTTTGTCATATATGGAAGACTTAAAACAGGCTAGCTACTTTTGCTCTTAAGGACAAAATGACTTTCTGTCAGCTAATCGCAGGTGTTTTTATGGCCACTGGGCCTGTGTAAGAACCGACTGGCGAGCTTGATGTAGAATACTTTTCCCATATATCTAAAAAAGTTTCTTTGAGTTTTCAGCACCCCACTGTAAAACAAACCAGGATATTCATGCATTACGATAATTTAAGAGACCTGGTGTGCCTCCTTGCATGTGCACAAGCACCCAGCAGAACCCCTGTCAGCCACTGTCAGTAATTCTGTGCAAAATACCAGGTATAAATTAAGGGTGGAACGGTTCTGAAACGGACCAAAACCGTGACACTTATCTCCTGGATCCCACTGAATCCCCTGGATCACACCCAACCCCAACCTGCTGCTGCAGATGCAGGCTGTTGAACTCACATTACTGATGTTATAAAAGTCATTTTGAATTTAAATTTTGTAAATACTACACATTACTAGAGCTGGTAACACTTTACATGATGGGGAACAAATGTTTAGTAATAACTCAGTACTCAAGTACAAATTCTGAACAAATATTTGCTACTTGAGATAAGATGCGTCATCAATAATAATGAACAAACATGGTCAGTATTTACCTTGTTATTCATTACTTCTCTCAGCAATTCCTTCGGTAGCTCACAAAGGTTTACGGAATTAACAAATATCATAACTGCTTGGGACGACATGCGTCATGATTCATTAATGATGAACAAGCATGAGATCGGTATTTAACTTGTCATTCATGACTTCAGTAGTTCACAAAGTTTTACAGAATTACCAGATATAGTAATAAATATAGTAACTGCTTTAGATAAAAGATGCATGATGATTCATTAATGACCAATTAAGAGTATGTAACTAAGACTTAGTTTGTGGTTAGTTAATACACAAGCAATGGCATCATACTATATTACTACAGGATGTAAAGTGTCACCGTAGGGCTATAACCATACACATATTTCCCATGTACCCCTATTTTACATGTATTTTCAAATTACTTTTCATTTAATTTATTTTAGTTTAATACATTTTGCCACATTAGTATTTTATTACATTGGATGAGCAAGTTTTGTAATTTGTAACAAAATACTTTTTGATGTATTAGTGCCCATCTCTGGCTGTACCTGTGCCAGAGGTTAAATGAGTTCATGCAGTGGTGGCAGGACAGCCTAACCTGCAGGCAGGTCACTGACCAACAAACAGCTGCCGGCTGGCCTTGGACACCCACCAAATTACGGCGTTATGTTTCCTTTTCTTGTATACTATTGTTACCCCAACCTATGGAATGTCAGTGAGTGAGTCATCAACTATTAACTGTTTGGGCCAACTATGTTAGGGAAAGGCATTATGTAAATAATGAAAATTATGGGAATTCATTTTATTTAGAATGCAACCCTACATATTTAGGGTATTACAGTAGTGTAGACAAATCCTAGCAGCAATAAAGTAGCAACATGAAACACAAATGTCATTTCCACTAGTTACTTAATTTTTAAAAATATTAAAGTGGCCTACAGGACAGTATAGGTGATCATTTTAAGTTTGTTCTTATAATGACAAATAAATGCATACCACTAAATTAACATAATGGATACTAGAAGCATTTTACTTTCTATTTCATAATCTCAGCAATCAGTGATTCCCAAAGTCGCCTCAGTAAGTGCCTAGTTGGACAGATGTGTGCGTGAGGGTGTGGAATTGCTGGCAGTCTGAGCCATCGGCATACAGTCCTTTCAAAGCCCCTTTCTTCATGTGTCCAAGCCTCAGCAATGGGCTCATTTGCAGTCTTCACAGTGCAGTTCCTGTCTCACGATCCCCACAGACCCAGGAGGCCCGGCCCCAGCGCCGATTCTCAGGTTACGGGCTAAAGTCTGGAGCAGGTTCTCGCTTGAGGGGGAATCTTCCCAGCTGAGGGGGGAATCGAGATTAAAATCACACTCACTTCGGGACCACAATTAAAGAGTAAAAACTGTGTAAATCAGGGTTTTCCCATTGTGAGAATTCATCTTTTCTCATTGGAGCTGATCTCTTGAATTGAAAGTATGATTTTGGGAAGGTCTTTTTAAAAGGTTTTTCTTTCTAATAGAATTACAGCGAACCATGGCTCTAACCACGGAGTTATTTATAATTTATATATGCTTTCTTTGATGTTCAGGTATTTAAAAATTATACAGATTCATGTATAATATTACAGAGTGTAATGAACTGTCCCACTGGGTAAAAGTGATTAAATGGGAATAAGTATTTTGACTATAAACTTAGATGATCAACTATTGATTATCAAATTTCTTTGAGGCTAAATTGTTGAAAATAAATTGATAAATGAAGCTGGACAAAAAATCTCAAAGTTCAATCTGAAACAACCCAAAGTTGATTTTGAAAAATGTTATACTCCGTTAAGTAAGAATTACCAGGTTTTTTTAAAAGAACACATTGTTCTTAATCAGTGTGCTGAGAGTTAATCTGAATCTTTGACCCAGTGGACTTCGTTCCAGATTAAACCCTGCAGTAAATACTGAGTAGATGCTTATCTGATGACCTTTATAAAGGGGTTTATAAATAGCTTTTATCATCAACCATAATTAGCCTAGTTCTCAAGTCCCTGGTCCTGGTAATGTACAGGGTGGGCCAAAAGTAGGCATTTTAGGAGATTTTACAAAGTTTTAAAGGGCTTACTAAATGCCACGTCTGCACTAATAGGTTTTTGTTTTTGCTTTAATGTGCATATAGCTTAGAGACTAAACATGGCCCAATCTGTACTGCACAATAAGTCCTGGCCCACCCTGTGTATGCAGGTCTGTGTTCTGCCAAAGATCTCACACACAACTGAAATGCTGATTTCCTCAAATGAAAAATATCTGGGAAATCAGGATATAAATGTCATCAGGGCAGGGGGGGGGGGGGAACACAAGCGTCACAGCTACCTAAGTTACAGAACAGCACGAGTCTCTGCTAAGTCTAGAGCTTAGAGTCGTTTTACCCAGTATATCTGCAGTTCTCCTGATGACTGCCACAATTGGACTGAAGTAGATCTGCTCTTCTCTAAAAGCATAAATGAAAACGATGCTTATGTAAAAATGTTTCCAATAATAACCACTTAAAAGCCTGATTTGGTCTAGAGATGGCGATTAGAAAGCGTGCATCTGTTATGCCTGCCCTAACCAGAGGCAGTTCTAGGATTTGTTAAAATAGGGCGGCACATGGCAAACCCACTGGAAAAGCAGAAAATTCCATCAGAAATAAATACAGCGTTGAATTAGCTTAGAAAACATTGAGGATTGTCTGACTGTGTACTCTAGTCTAGCGGTGCTGGGCGGGGGGCAGCAGGGGGCGCCGGTGCCACCCTTTTGGACACGCCCCTGGCCCCCACTGTCCCACCTCACCTTTTCTCCCTTGTTACGCCACCTAACCTCACCAAGGCGGCCAGAGCGTTTTTCTGCGTGTCCGACGAAAGGACGTCGTACGATTTGACTTCCCCTGTTGAGAACAGAAATGTCATCACTGGGTGAAACGTTAAGCTATTGCGTATTACTAATAATAGCAGGTTAGAGTGGGATACCGGTCAGGATAAGGTGGAGAGTGAAGGAGCGAATGCCAGATATAAACTGCTTTTCAGTAAACTCCTGTCCACTCCTGCTGGTAATGTATCTGAAAACCACCTAAGGGGATGAAGAACGAAGCACGTTTCATTGGCTGTTGCCCAGAAATGAGCAAATCCATTTGAAATTTACATATGCAGAAGTTCATGATTCTCAAGGCCCGGGGCGGAGTGCTTAGCTACTAAGGCCTGACTGAAAGTAACGTGTTCCACAGAGATTCACAAACGGGATCTTTACCTGATACCCCTCAATAAAAGGCTGCACTACGGCGGTGAGGAACGAGGTGACGGCGAGGCCCGCATCCGTCACCGTGATGTCCTGGCTTGTGATCTGGACAGCACCACACTTCTGCAGCAAACTACAAGCTTCCTCAAAATCCTGGTGGGGGGGGGGGAAAGATCATGGAGGTAGAACCTCAAGGAAGCGTCCGGAACAATGCATTTCATTTATCGTAAAGTATTAGCTATTAGCTCGGATCGCAGTAGGCCGATTCCCATGGCGGGAGAGCCCACCTGACCTGTCCTGTCCGGAATGTAGATGAACTCGTTGTAGAACAATTCCCGGAGGAATGCGTACAGGTTGCATTTATCCACTGCATTTAAAGAAAGAGACAGAAATTTGGCCAGTCTGACTTGATGGAGCGGAGCAGACTGTCACAGCCACCTCAGCTGGAGGCTCCTGCTAACTTCAGAGCCTCACCTCTGCTGGAGGCTCCTGCTAACTTCAGAGCCACTGCCAACATGGCCGCAGGGGCCAGCACGTGGAGCGCCTGGTTCCTGTACGAAGCGCACATGAGCACGGCGACAGCCCGCCTGAACACGGCCTCCTCCGGACCGGCTCCCCCTGGAAGGGCCTCCTCCACCAGAGACACCTGATCCGCCTCACAGCGTACCACGGAGCGGTGAAGCGACAAGCTGGATGACATCACTTGGCTGTCGGGCACCTGGGCTGCGGTGTAAGGTGCGAGCGGGTGAGTGTCACTCTTACGCAGTTACACGTGCAGCTATTCTATGTCCTAATCTGCAAGAGAATCACACTTTGGGCCAGAAACATACAGCAGCCTCTGATCTTTGCATGCTTCTAAGTGAATTTCATATACAATTTATTGTACTTCACATCAAGTTAAGAACTAGGGTACTACTACCAGATAAATATGTTTATTTTTGCAATGTGTCTGTTAAGAGACTAACACTGGCCATTGCTGCTGAGTGTCACAATGAGGGGCAGCAGACCTGGCCAGTCTATGAGAGCCCCAAAGTCCAGCACCAGCCTCTTCAGCCACGCCGTCTGCTTGGTGAGAAGCTTAAGGTCGATGCCATCTAAGTTCTGCATTAGGATGGTGGCCATCAGACTCCAGGGGCTTAGCACCATGCTCTCCTGCTGCAATCGCAGCACCAGGTGGGCCGTGGTGTTGACAAAGGCTTGGATGCCCTCGCTCGGCTTCATGGGAAGGTCCCTGCGTGCCAGAAAGTGCAAGCAGGACAAGGCTGTTGGACAGGCGGGGTTTTCACAGAAAGAAACATGGACCAATATTCCAGAATGTACAGACCTGTGCAAAAGTCTTAGGCAGTCCTAGAAAATGATGTTTAAAGTACCTTGATGTTGGTATAAAACGAAGATTTTTTTCAAAGTGTGCTAACCATTTCAAATCCTCTCCTAAAGTCAGCCCAGTACAGCCATCCAATATACCCACGTAATTTCTGACTCGACCACCAGCTGATATTTACGGTAATAAATACCTCATTGAATTATTAAGTAATTAATTTCATTAATTAAATGAGCTGGTGGGGGAATGTAATGACTATATGGCATGGCTGAGGTGCCCCTGGGGAGAGGGTTGGGTGGTGTTCTAGCCATCCAGCAAGATGTCAGTGACTTTTGGAAGAACAGAAGATAACCCTGTTAGCTTTTATTGTGTCACTCTTAATTTGCATACGCTCTCATATTAAATAGTGTTTTTGTTTGGAGCAGACATACACTTACTATCCAGACCAATGGTTTTGCATATTTCTTCTGACTGCCTAAGACTTTTGCACAACACTGTATGTCAGGAAATTCTCCACAAACTCCTAACAGCACACCTTACCCACTCATAAGCAATACCTCGGGATTAAGTTGTACTGGCTCCGGTTAATCCTCCCCTTGGCCAAGTTCCTCACCGACAGAGGTTGGCCAAAGCAGATGTGCATGGTGCCGTAATCCTCATCCATAACTTTTCGGGCTTTCAGCAAACCCTGAAAATGATACAAGAACATCCTACAATTGTACACATTTGTAAATAAGTAAAAAGGAGAGAAAACAAAATGCTGTACAAGTTAAATAATAAATTCTCTGCACTTTATTCCAGATCAAGAGCTAACGTAGTGGAATCTTAAGTTTCACTTTTAATTGAAAATAATTACATACATCAGCAGCTGATGGGTGTCACCATTAATTTGTTAGCTGTAGACATTGTGGCACCAAGTTAGATCGTATTTATACAGCTATTCGTTGGGTTTACTATAAAAGGACACTGCTCGCCCAATTTTGATGTAAATAACCAGCTTTTCATTCTGAATCTGAACCACCCTCAAATTCACTAGAAACAGATTTACCATGGTAGACTCCTTTGGTTTGGGGACTCCCAGCAACTCGTAGGCCAACAAGGATTCCTCCACCACGCGATCGTAGCTGATGCTGATGGGGACCAGGCTGATGTCGTAAACTTCGCCTTTAAAGAAGGGCTCCAGTACCATGTGCATCATCCCTTTAAATTCAGGAAACAAAAATCCCCATTATAGACTGACTTCTGAATGCTTGCCTATTCCAACAAAAAGGTATAGAAATAACTATTTCCTTAGCCTGAACTAGTTAAAGTTACTTGATGGATGCATCTCCCACAATCCTTTAATGGCCCAATCTGTCAGTCCCACAATCCTATGAGAGCCCCCTTTGATACAATGGCAACAAGTCATGCAGTGACATCCAGGAGAGTTATGGCATACTCACACCGAGCACGACGCCCCCCCCCCCCCCATTCCCCTGCTGGTCTGCACTCACATTGCGCGTAACGTCCCGGGCCCGAGCGCGCTTTCGTCATCACCGTGTGACTTTTGTGTTGAAGTAAATTGCTATCAAACAGCACAATGGAGTCCATGATTAATGTAATTTTGGGTGCAATTACACACAGCCCTCTTATAGATTTATCAAATATGCAATTTTCATGTTTTATTAACCCTGCTGCACGTATATGAAATCCTGTATTTTACTAAGTATCTTGGAGATATTGTGTTGCATCCAATTTTTCCTGGATATTCTCGTCAACCAAAATTTCCAGCAAAAACTGCACCTTCGCCATAAACCAAAGCGATCCTTTTGCCACAATGTTTGTTAAATATTTGTTGCTATCCGATCTGTACGGCCTACCCAATCCGTTCCTTCTGGGTATAGTTTATATGTAATGTACATGTGCGCATGCATGCGTTAGTCACATCATTGACATTATGTATGTGTCCCGTGCTCAGGCATGGTTAGCGATTTACACTGGTCAAACAAACTAGACTTTGGGGGTCGAACGTGCTCAGGCATGACCTAGTCTGAGTATACCCTTAGTATCCCAAGTGCGTCGTCTGGGAACGAGCAGGTACCTGACAAGCCTGTTATGTAACATTAATCCAGGATCCGACCAGGGTTCCATAAAAACCTAACAGAAAATTCTGCTGACCGCTGCCAACATTCTAAATACAACTACTGGGCGACACTTACAGTTTTCAACCCGGGGCCTGTATCACAAAGCTGGATTTTTAGGTCAGCAAGATAACATGTCACATTTAAGGTAGTCTGGGATAAATCTAAGCGAACAAAGATTAAGTCCTTTTAAACTGACCTTAAATTACCTTAAATTCCACGAGTTGGCTAGCCAGCAAATCTCACTATGTGACACATTCTGAATGAAATTCCTATCTGTGAGAAGGAGTTATTCACAAAGCTAGTCGACAGCATTTCATGGTAAGGTGATTTGCACCTGTGCAGAGTTTATTAGCAAAAACTTCGGCCTGTTGCAGGATCTTCTGCAACGTAGCAAAAGAAAGGAGCTATTTACTCACCCAACTTGGGTGGCAAAGACTTCAATGTACGACTCCGAAGTCCCTCAACAAAGAATTCAACTGGAGCAAAATCCTTCTGCATGACCAAAACAAATCAGCATAAATATGCACAAATCTGAAGGGAAATCACTATATCACCAGCAGTTTCATAATGACTTGTTCTCTATGGTATGACTTGTGTACACTATATAACAAAATGAGTTGTTTGTTTGGTATACAATTTTAAAATTGGGTATAACATTTAATGATGATTAATAATAACTAGAACATCAAGTGTCTACAGCTTAGCATAGACCATGATAAATTTCTCTCAGAGGTACAATTTATAACCATGAGAAATAAGATACTGTTAATATGAAATGCTGTACACATTTAGCCCCTATTTAATACATTAGATTGTTAATATTCAGTCTTTACACTACATGATTTCAGAATGCCCATTGTCAGCCATAGCCCTCCGTGTGCTGGGATCCAGCAGGGACGTAC
Source organism: Petrocephalus sullivani (assembly GCA_026780845.1). Classification (NCBI taxonomy): domain Eukaryota; kingdom Metazoa; phylum Chordata; class Actinopteri; order Osteoglossiformes; family Mormyridae; genus Petrocephalus; species Petrocephalus sullivani. Next base: position 18,534,344 of record JAODKM010000038.1, read on the forward strand.
CCTCAGAATGGTTTTCACATACTCAGAGAGCACAGCCCAGTATAGCTTGTCAGTGCCAATAGAGCGTCGGATGAAAAAAGCGCCAGACCGCCTCAGTATCTCACCGACGAGCTGCATCCCCATCAGAGCTGGAAGACGGTGAGCACAGTAAGGAAGACCATTAAATATGAAAGGCTTCCTCTGTGGCCTCCAGTGCATTTCTCATTGAGAATGATCCATTTAATATGCCACAGCAGAGGGGTTTTGAGGCTACAGGGTTGATATTATATAGAACGCGGCAGACTGTGGCTGGTATATGGAGTCGTCCCAGCGACACATTATACGTGGAATAGATACTTGCGGATTCCAGCAGCAATGACAGGGATGGAAAGGTCATAGGTGAAGAGGAGGTAGGAGAGCACCAGGAAGTCCACGTAACTTCTGTGATTGGGCATCAGCACCACCGGGGATTCCTGCATGGCTTGCTGGAGCTAAAGTGGAAGATATATATATATAACACACACACACACTCTCATGATGTACACAGTTATTAGGAGAGTACTATTCCTGAAGATCGCTTTTAACAATTTGGGCATACATAAAAAAATACTTAAAATGTTACATTAATCTCACCAACAAAAATGGAGAAAAAGCCACTTCATTATTGATGCGCACAATTATTAGACAGTCAGAAACTAACTAGATTGTTCACTCTTCGCAATCAACAAAAATAATATAAAAAGTTTTGGTGATTAGGGTATAATCTGGTTAATTACATTTTTGACCGTTCTGTACAGTCCTCTTTACCAAGTTCAGAGTGCCTTCTTCTCAAAGACCACCATGGGCCTGTTGTCCCTGACCCAGTGCACTGAGAAGGGTGCTGCTCGCCACCTTGGTAATTCTCGTGCTTTAGCACGGCGAGCTGAGGTTGTGTTTCGGCTTTTGGGACCTTAGCAACGCCATGTAACACACTGCACCCAGGACTTCCGGAGATTCCATTCAGACTGCAGCTTTGAAAAATGGTGACATTTGATTCTAAAGAGTTTCTGGAAGACTCCACTGGCACTTATCCTCAGCAGTTAATGTATGTCTTCCGTATTTCTATGGAGATTAATCTGGACTGAAACTATTGGTCAAGAGAAAATGCAACCGAAAAACACATTTGCCTAATAATTCTGCAGACACACACACACTAACCATTAAAACATCTTTTCTACAGTACACACCTTCTCCATATTCAGGTGAAAAATTTCTCATGTCCGGCTAAAGATGCAGACTATTCCCCGATTACCGTTAAGCACCAAATGGATGCCTTCTGGTGAGGGCCGATTTTTAAAATGAATCTTAAATTTATTTTCCCAAGAATTGGCTAAAAGCCTCCTACGTCAAACCTAACATGGGTCTTCCTAAGAGAACCTGTCCATTACCCTCTGCAGTCCCTCCTCGTTGACAATGATCTTGCGGAACAGCCGTTTGAACACTTTACTTAGGGTGAATGCCAAGAATCGAATGTAACCCATCTGCAGGTCCTGGGACATTTCCTCCAGTATACCAGCTGCCTCCTCTCTGATCACCTCCAAGGGCTCACCGGTGTCCTTAGCAACCTCAACACCAAGAGAAGTGAGAAATCAGACAGGATGTTGGAACTACACAGGGACACAGACACTTGGTATGATCCTGTGGACAGGTGCCTCCCTGCCCGACGCTATCGCGACAATCACAGCCATCTGGAGGATGGATTACCTCCTGCATAATGTAATGCAGGTGCTGGGACTCCAGCACAGTCTTGTTCAGGGTGCTCGCAGAGCAGGGGGGGGAGCCCCTGCTGGACATAGGGGTGAAGCTTCTCAGGGCATGACTCAGGTCACTCGATGTCCTCCTCTCCTCCAGGATGTCCCGGAAGTCTTCCCTCCTTGGCAACATCAAGTACTGAGCCTGAATACAGCAACACGCTTGTGACTATTATTAAGCCAAATACATGGACCTACTCCACTGTGCTTCCTCTGGTGCTCTAACTACTGTAATTAACATTATCAGTATTAAAACACAGTTTTTATGGATTCTTTTAGATGTTGAGGCAAGCTAACTCCCCTAATAGGGTCAAACTCCGCCAAATGTCACCTTAACGGGCCGTGCATTATCTGCACGGGTAAACTGACGCCCAGGTCAACGTGATAACACCTCCATAAATGTTTTACAGAGTCTGCTCATTCAGACAGACTCACTCTTATCCATAAACATTACTGTACATGCAAAGGAGAGGCAATCAAACAATATTTGTAACGCTGACGAAGAAGACCAGACAATGTGCAACAATGCATTTTCATTTGCATAACACCGGTCTGAAAACGTCCGATATGATCTCCGGAGCGAATATGCACGCTTTACACTCTTCCGAGTTAACGGGAGATTTTCAAAGGAATCTCGGCATGCTTTAAGTTAACCTCTGATCGCCGCGAAGTTCCAAAAGCGGGAACCCTGCGAGAACCTGCAGGGCATGAGCTGAGGCGAGAGACGCGCGCCGCTCCGAGTTACATAATTACGCGCGCGGCATCCCCGCGCCGCGCAACAAGTAGCGAGTGTGATGCGCGTAATGGGAGCGGGGAGCGCCGTCCTCCCGCTGCCCGGGGCTGCCGCTCCCCGGGCTGCCGCCGCCCGTACCAGGCTGTCCGGCTCGGCTCCCATCGCGCTCGCCCGCTGGCGCCCTGCAGCGTCTCCGAGCGCCGAAGAGCCGGCTCACAGCCCGGTGCACAGCCCGGCGCAGGCAGCCAATGGCCGCCCGGCTTCCGGTGACTCCTCCCGGAACTGCGCCGCTGCGCCGGTGTGACACTAGGGGCGCTGTCGGGCGGATCGCCATAAGGAAACATTATAATCCTGGAAATAATTAATTGCTGAGATGTGCAGTTTTGCGCTGGCGAAGGCGGTGACATTTTCTGACATCTGACGTTAGATTGTGACCCATCAATACATCACTAATGACCCGCTTGCACACTTTGTTTTGTTTTTGCATTATATCGCGCATTCGTGTTGTGTGACCATGCACACATAGTATGCGGCATCGTACATCACAAAACTGGGCAAATAAACAGCCGAATAAGGATCAAAACGTAAGAAGAATGAAAATAAGTATTATGTAGTCCTTAAACTTTTATTTGAAATCTGCATTGAGACGATCTGACATACATTAATATATCCTTAGTCGATAGTTCTATGTAGCTTGCACGCATCCCCTTAGAAATTAACAAATAAGCAAAAAAACGAGGAAGCTTGGAAAATGGTCGCAACATGGGTTGTTTTGCGGCTCAGAAAAACCCACTTTTAGCCAGCCATATAATTCGCCAATGTTGATTTTGAAAGTGCACGCAGAAGAGTAATTTCCGTCCATGGTTCCGGAGACAACACTGAGAAATACAGCTAAGGGGACGGGACAGAAAGTGGAAATGCTGCAGCCTTGGAAAGTCCGGCGGCTTGAGAAAGTTACAATGATGACGGTATCCGTAACCTCGCGTTCTTTCCCAGTCGCGTGTGAGACAGCGCCCCCTGGAGTCACACTGCGGCGGGCACCGGACGGGCTGCCGCCGCGGCCCCGAGTCCGGGCGGCTTTGCGCTGCCCGCAGAAATCGCGCTCGGCTCTAACGCATCTCCAAATGGAAATAGTCACGCCGGAGGTTACGCTTAGAATAAGTCCAAAGTACTTATAACTGCCACCAAACCCTGCCATTCATCGATGACAATAACAAAGCTTAATTTGCATTTGCCAAGCCCATCTAACATAAACTGATGTGATGCAAAGGTTTCGGAGTGTAGTAATTAAAACAGTTTAGTGTCTGAATGGCGTTCTTTTTACGTTTTACACAGTTTAAACTTCACTGAGAACGTAAGTGGTAGCTCCCCAGTGGCGCGCCTGCAGCCGGCTGTATTACTGTCCCGTAATACTCATTCTCATTTAGCAATAAATATAAATTCCCCGTCACTCGGGGCTCTGGGAATCGTCCTAACTGCCCCCCATTTCACCAGCGTTCACTAGGAACAGAGCATTCAACAGGTGGTCATTTTAAACCTATAATAACTGTATATATATATTTACCCCCCCCCCAAAAAAAATAGAGAAATGGGTGACTGTATATACAAGGATTTATTTGTGGTTCTTGGGCAGTATCCGTAACCATTAAGGAAATCAGACCGGGAGGCTGCTCTAACCAGACATTATAATCGAGCGGTAGAGGGGATACGGAAGCGACGTGCTGGGCAGCAGCCGCACGTACACCCCCGGCGATCCGCTTCCTCTCTCTGCGTGGGGCGTCCGGACTTCTGTCACATATAGCACGTGTTTAGGTAAACTGATGTCTCTTAGTTGCCCTTAGAGTGCGGGAGACATTGATCTCCTAGTGGAGATCAAAAGGGGGAATGCAAAATTTCATAAAGATCACTAATCACCATAATCAGGGTGATCATCTAGGGGAGATCCAAAGGGGGAATGCAAAATTTCATAAAGATCACCAATCACCATAATCACGGTGATCTCCTAGGGGAGATCCAAAGGGGGAATGCAAAATTTTCAATAAGGCAAAATAGGTCATCTCCTTGCGGAGATCAAAAGGGGGAAATTGAGGGAATGATTCTATAAAATTGATGGAATGATTCTATAACACTATAACTAATTGATATGAGAACTGATAGGCGCCAACAGGACAGGGTCATCCAATCGGGACAGATAGAGGGAACAGGCAGAGGCATAAACGGCTCTTGTTAAACAGGTGGTTGTCACGGAGATGGAAGGTACCGAGAGAGGGGGGGAGATGCCCAAAAGGGCTATAAAAGGCATAGAGTGGATACATATGGTCGAGCTCCTTACTGTACATGCTGAATGTATGTCAGATGGTTGCTCCCGGATTGCAATCTGTCGGAAATAAACTTGGACCTGCAACTCCTCCACGTCTCAGCTGTGAGTCTCTGCTCATCCACGAACCCGGCGGAGACGGTGATCTCCAACAACATATACCCTGGGTGCCCCCCCTCCCCCAAACCCTGTATGATATAGGTGGATCTGGAAAATGGATGTATCACCATAAGGGAGAAAAACTTTACTTTAATCTGTAAAACAAGGCATCTGGGGCCTGTATCACAAAGCAGGAATTCCTGCTTAGTCAGACATCTTCAATGCCAGTTGAAATGGACTTTGTTCAAGTAATTTTAGCCCAGGTTACTGTAAATCCAATGTATCGTTGTTAGTAGCATTGCAGTCCAATACACACACACACTTTCTGCAAACCAATTCTCTCCTTCAGTACTTTATTGAAGTAAATATAAGAGCAGATATAAACAAACCCAAAGTTGGCACATCAATCTATAGTCATTCTGTACATCTGAAAGTCATAATAAAATCAGTCCTAATAGTGACAGATGAGGCAATACAAAACTTATTGCAATACAGATCTTTCGCAGAAAGAGTAACCGTTTTACATACTCCATACAATTATAACAAGATCCCCCCTCCAGGATTTATGTGTGTGTGGTATTTCGGTGGCTGGGATATAAAAATGACCCTGATTCAGAGAATAGCTCTAGTGTCGATGTTGCCTTAATATTGCATCATAACAATGACCTATGTATTTGATTCTTATTTTAAGTAACTTGAGGTCAAGTACCATACATATTTCAAATATATCTGATGTGATATATTTACAAAAAATCATGTTTGAACATGATGATACCATATGACCCATGAAATAAGATACTGTTAATTTGAAATACTGTACACATTTAACCCCTATTTAATACATTAGATTGTTAATATTCAGTCTTTATACAATCATATTAATACACAATATTTTAAAAACCTGTACTCTTGCAGCAAAGTTTTAAAATGTCATTGAGTGTTTAAAAACACATACATTAACATTGTATATGTTATTCTGTGTGGGTGTAACCTTTACAAAGTGAGGTTCTTGAAGCACGACATTTTCCGAATCTGTAACATTAAAGTCTCAGTTTTGTGAAAGTAGAAGTCATACTAAATCTATACAACATGAACTGTATAAATAAATCAGGTCTGTTAGTTTCTTACATTAGAATTCACATGTATACTTTTTTGCAACGCAGGAACAGAGAAACCTTGAAGTCACATGCTATTTAATATTAAAAATGAGTTAACACAGGGTCAACATTATAACGAAATGCGTTATACATTATGTATGTATAATGTATGTATAAAGGTTGACTGGATGTTGATGATTATCTTTGTTTGTTTCAAGAACAAAATTCAAAACTATGAATAAATATTTAAATGAGAGTTAATTGAACGTATGACTGAAATATATGGTTTGGCACTAGCTAACCCTCATTTCAACCTCACTTGTTGTTGAAGAGCAAATATTTTTTCCTGGTTTACACATTAAATTTATAGCGATAAAATTGTACTGTTGTGTTATTTAGCCTATGAAAAAACAAGACCATCTATATACTGCTGTTTTTAGAAAGTGTGAAGAGGTATGTGTTTAGCTACAGTGCAAAGCTGTTGCCTTTGAAAATCCGCGTGAATCGGTGCTGGCCACGCGCAGCCGTGCGAAAGTGGCCTCGCGGGCGGGCGGGCGGACGTGCGGGCGGGCGGGCTGGCCGGCTGGCCGGCGGTTGGACGGGGGACGGAGGGGGCGGAGCGCTTCAGCCGAGCTCCAGGTGCTCGTCGTCGCTCCTCACCTCCGGCAGCTGCTCCCTCCAGTAGGTGAACTGGCTGAAGGTGTCGGAGCACGGGAAGTCGGAGGAATCTCCGCGCCTCATGGGGGGAAAGATGTGATCCACCACCTCGCCCAGGCGCACGTACCTGCGGCGACGGCACGCGGTTACCAGGGAGACCGGCCGCTGCCCGCTAACATTCAGCTAGCAGGCCCTCCATATTCCTAAACTTACATAACTGCATATTCAGGTTAACTTTCTGGTCCGAAGGGTACAATAGCAGAGCCCCTCCTGGGCATTGAACCAGAAACAATCTGGTTACAAATCCTTAACTGCTAAGCTAAAATTATTCATCAAAAACACATTTGCCTCACAATTCTAAAAACATTTCTACATTTATCAATATAGAACTGGAGCAGAGCAGAAAGGCCCCTTCTGGATATGAAGGAGCATAGCAGGCATACGCTCCGTATTCCACACTGGAGCCCACCCTTGTCATGTTGCTGAGCGCAGTAACACACCCTTTACAAGCAACACTTACGAGGAAATGTTGGTCTTGGCATGTTCTTGAACCAGCTCTCCTTTGGGATTGACTGTAAATATTCTGTTCAGGGGAACACCGACCTCTTTGTACGAGTACACATCCTGTGAGAAAAAGGATCACTTATTTTATCCATATCCAAATAATTTTATCCATAGTGTACCAAAGTCATGTGGTTGGAGCTGGCTGCAGCCGGCGAGGCTTACGGTAGGTCTGTTCCCGAAAGCTGCATAGAATGGCTCCGTGTTTGGATGGAACAGCTGTTTTATATCCGTCAAGCATTCGATTTTAAACTTCTCCGGCTTCTTTTCAATGACTTCCCTGAAATGACGGAACCAAAGAAGAACCAGGTGAGACGTCATATTAGCAACAGAGACTCCCGGTCAGCCAGCCAGGGGTGGGGGGGCAGGAAAACGAGGACAGACAACAGCGAAGAGACAGACAGACTCTGCTGCCAAGTGGGAAAATCCAGAAGAAAGTGGGGGTTCCCTTTTATAAGAAGCCTAAACGGGTGTGTGGGAGGGTGCTGGCGGTCGGCTGCCCGTCTCACCGGTGCAGGGCAGAGAAAAGGCTGCTGGGACTGAGCAGGACCGGCCCCATGGGCAGCATGGTGCCCCTCTCGTTCACCCAGTGCAGGTATCCCCGGGTCATGCCCGCCATGCCGATGGCGCGGGCAGAGCAGTACAGCAGCTTGTAGCCGTTCCTGTGTGACGGGGAAGCCGCTGGTTAGAGAGCAGCCACTCTCTCAGTCACACGTGCCACTTTGCCGTAATTAGCAATCCTCATCCCCACTCCGCTAATTCTCAGCAAGAGAAGAACGTTTTAAAGTTTCTGACTTTATGGTACAGGTGCGCAATGCCCTGGCCAGGGAGGACTTACTGGCTGACTTTATGGTACAGGTGCACAAT
>JAODKM010000038.1:18557114-18579008 GCA_026780845.1 Petrocephalus sullivani
ATATAATCCGATAGAGTTTTTTTGGGCTGATATCGGACCTATTTCCGATATCAATATCGGATCGGGACATCCCTACTCGCTACATGTCAGGAGAACATGGGAGGAGGCTGCAGGATGCCTAGCGAGGAAAGGATACCTTGGTAGGGAAAGGGGGTGAATTTCTCACTCGTGAAAGTTAAACCCTAGTAACAGAAGACGCTGACCCTCGCCGGCCTTCACGTCCCCTTTAAGCTCGCCCGTTTCCACAGTGCCCCAAAAAGAGAGCTGGACGGCTCTCCCGGCCCCCGTCCCTGACACAGAGGCTGGAATCGGAGTCCTGACACGTTACCAGTAAACAGGACTCGTGTTTCCAGATACACCTGCTGCCTCTGGCATGACTTACATCCCGCCAAAGCCCGACGCCAAAGGGCAAGAGCACAGCAACCATGCAGGGATCACACAGGAATTGTGCAGGGGGTCAAACAGGGGTCACAAGCCATGGGTGCTGTACTACCTGCTCATTCTGCGTCTCCCTCACGAAGAAGGCCTCCCCATTTTCCCCCAGCTTCATGTGCAGGTTCACGGGCTCCCCATTGATCTCTATATCCACCTGTTCCAGGGACAATCAAAACCATGGTTAAACTCCTGCAGGTGACACTGCTTGGACACCAAGAAGGACGCGTCCGCAAAAGGCAAACCGCGGCGACCTTCTGACAGTCGACTCACCAGCTTCTCACGCGAGCGGAACACGCCCATCTTGCCGAAGCGGACGTGGAATGGGGAGCACTGGAGCGTGCCGTCCGGCTGACGCACCACGATGACATCGATGCAGCCCGACAGCGTGGCGGGATTCAGGCCCCGGTACAGCTCCTTCACCTGCACGAAGACCTGCCCAGCCAGCTGGCCCACGTAGTTCATGGTCTGGCTCTGAGGAGACAGGCCAGCAGACAGCTCAGAGCCGGCCTTGACCACACTCCACGTCAGAAGTCAACAAGCCTTTACTGTCACCTCAGCCGCATGACACATGCGTGATACACTGAGGAGCAATGCATTTGCTCACTGGTCATCAAAAGGAGTAAACAGAATATTATTGTAACAGAAACATGGCATGCTATGACATAATGAAATCTACACGTGGATATTACGCAAACAATACAGTTAAACACCAGATTTGGTGGGAAAGATTTGGCAGTGGAACAGAAATAGATGAGAAGATTGGGCTTGCTTATCCAGGAATGGACAAACTTGAAACATATTTACCAGGTAAAACAGGTAATTGTTTAGTATTTAGTTTATGAAGCAGACAGTAGCATTTAGCTATAGGGATCGAAAATCTTCTTAATCTACTTTAAATGTGGCATCCGTAATAAACACCGACTCTGCATCCGATTACAATTACCAGGGATTAAATATTTTACAGGATTAACCACTAGGGTACCCATGTTATCTGGCATTAGTGTCAAAGATAGTGGCTGTAAATATTTAAGAACTACTGTCGACGTTAATAGGCTTATAAATATTACCTAATGCACATGACTTCTTTTATGCTGGCCAATAGGTGACATGCTTGTCTGTTGTTCAAGCCAAGCAGTCTGTTCTGTTACTCGTATACTTAATCTGTTCACCCCTATTAGCTGTTTCAATCCTGCTGTTTTATGGAATGGAGTGTCTCAGGTCCTGCTGTGATCCTCTGCCGCTCACCTCATAATTTCTCCAGACTCCTTGACCACTTTCTTTCAGGGAATTATAGTTTAGGTTTAATGACATGGTGGTGCAGTGGTTAGCACTGTTGCCTCACACCTCTGGGACCAGGGGTCAAGTCTCCACCCCTGTTCCATGTGTGTGTAGTCTGCATGTTCTTGTCGTGGGGTTTCCCCCACACAGTCCAAAAACATGCTGAGCTTAATTGGAGTTGCCAAATTGTGCAAGTGTGACTGTCTGGGGTGTGTGTGCCCCCTGCAATGAGTTGGGACCCCACCCTGGGTTATTCCCCCTTATTCCTTGACAAATGGCTCTGGACCCCCCCGGAGACATTGAGTAGGATAAACAGTTTCAGAAAATGGATGGATGGGATTTATGATAAAACACATGATACTGCATAACATTTGATTGGCAGATCAATGTGACACCTGCGACTCATCATTTTCCTAGCATTACCTTTCAATACACACTCAATACAATATTACTCTTATATCTGCATGATCTACATTCCTCCTTTTGGTAAAAAATAGGCGTTCTACTGGATGTTGGGGGAAATAAAGACAAAACAACACAACAGGTTCCTGAAAACAGGCCGCAAGGAGCGAGGTGTCCATGACTAGGAAATTCGATCCCCTGACATTTGCCCTACCAGTGTCATGCCTTCAGAGAACAGTCATCCTGCGGTTTCCATTGCCCAGACCACACTGGAAACTGAGATAGTTGATCTGCTGGTAAAAGCTAACTGGTAACCAGAGACCTTCAGGGCGAATGAGACACTAGACCAGCCATATTACACAACTGGAGGTAAATCAGGGCTATGGGGGGGGGGAGTAGGTTAGTCACAGTTTAGTGGTTGGTTAAAGAGAGGCACCAAACCTCAACTAGTCTTATCAAGAGATACAAACATTACATGCTCAAAGAATCAAACATTACACACTCTAGTTCCAGTTACATAGCTTCATAGTTCTAAAAAATAGAGGCCAGTAAAAGATCCCTACAACTCCCTACTAATTAAGACAAGAGATCGTGGATTTACACTGATTAAGTCTTCAGTGTATCATGTTACTCTGGCTGAAATTATGTGTGAACTTGATACAAGCCATAATAGACCACTCACTGCTGGCCAACACCTATCTGTTGGTTAAAAGAATAATTTAATAGATGGTCAAGCTAAAACTGGTTTAGGCTATTATTAAAGGCGACAGTTAACCGCAACGTAGATCTATTCAAACCCGCACAGTGACGTGTTCTGAAATATTTACATAAATATGACACAGGCATTTTCTCAACACATACCTACAAGCTAAAATACCTAAGATGCCTAAATATACTACGTTAAATGTCGTGTAACTTAACGATGACTGTCGTTTAACACAAGTACTCCAAATACACCTGGACAAGGCCTAATTTGTTCCCCTTTGTTTCACTTTAATTTCAAATACTTCTTCGGAATATCTCGTTTTCTGTTAGTTTCTGTTTGTTTCTTGAAAATACCACAAAAAGGTCTGATGTGCTACCGACTACAAGACAGTTACAGATTTATCAATAACAACAACAACAACAATAATAATAATAATACTCTTCGTTTCTTCACGGTTATGCGCATTTAAGCGGTAAACCCTAACAAGCGTAATTCAGTTATGAATGCACAACTCCACCTACTACACACACATCTCAAAAGAATCTTAGTTCGGGTTTTGAAAAAAAAAAGTGGCTTCCTTTTCCGCGAAGTGTAGATGGGCGGCTGCCCCGTTCCTCTGCACGTCACTGCGAAAGCGCTCAGTGCCCAGCAGGCTGGTGTCTGCCATCCGTGCTGGCCAGACAGATGCCCAAACCCTGCCTATCGCAATGCCTTATTTCCCTCAGAGAAGATATTTTGGTAGCCATGTCATCTGAGTATGCAGCTCCACCTCCACACGGAATTATTCCCAAAATGAGAAATATCTACATAAGCCACATTAAAACTTATTCCACTGACACCATACAACTTCAGTATTTTACTCTAAAGAGAGGCCAAAGTCCATCATTTAAATATCATGAAAATATATCAATCAGCCCCGCATATAAACTAACAAATAACAGGCCGGCAGATGACATAATATACACTGCCCCCGTTATAGACCATAAGCTGTTCAGTTATGGTGACAGCATATTTCCTCCTATTTCATGCCACCAACCCAGCACAGCACTGTAATACTGGCAATATTTCTAAACATCCGTGATCAATGCATCAGAGATACGGTTATAATAAAGCAACCTATGCTGTAATAATCAATATTATATTTCAGATTCAAAACCACCTAAATGTCATCGCAGAGAAAAAAAACACAGCTGTCATGGGTGATTTACCTCTTCGGAGGACTGCGGCCACCCGGACAAGCGAGACGAGAATGCGGCACGACCGTCATTCAATCAGGCGTCCGGAAAGCATCGCAGATGCAACAAATTGGCTCGGCGCCCCCGAATAAAGTACGCGGCGTACAGTGTGCGGATGCCGTATTTAAGGCGCTGTTTCTCCTGCCTGCGCTACTCCTCGGAATATCTATAGCCCTTCCAGCGCTTCGGAAGTCCTCGGAGCCGACGGTTCCCGAGCCGCCGACCAATCAGAGCGCAGGATGCAAATTCCGCTGCGGCGCCCGCCCCCTTTCGGGGGAAGGCCGCTCACGTGGTTTAATGTACATTAGAGCGAAATACGCGCACCGTAGGAGCGCAGGCGTCCCGCAGCCGGGGATCCGAGGTCGGCCGGGAGGGCGCTGACTAGCGCCCCCGGCGGAGGGATTATTACGCAGCCGGGGAGCCCGGAGGAAACTGCGGTTGAGCGAACGGCGTGAGGTGACCGTGCCGTCCAATCGCGTCGCTCCTACCTTGACGTACGATGTCTGCTGCTGGGGTTTTTTTTTTTTTTCTGAGAATGAAAAACTTTACGATTTACAAACGTTAGCGGTAAGAAGACGTAGGGGGAGGGGCACACACACACACACGAAATTATGGAATTATAGTATGACAGCTTCCAGCAGCCTTACATACCGTCACTCCATACCCCCAACAACAGGTGAAACGGGTTATATTTCTGCTAGGAATTATTTCATTTTAAAACGTGTGAATATCATGTCAGGAAGCAAAATTAAGCAAACTCATCTAAAAAATCATTTGTTCTTTGAAGAAAATGATTAAAATGATGATTTAAAGAATCATTGCATACATAATAAAAATAAAAATCCTTGAATAAGCCGTAGTCCCGCGTCACTTTTTATACTTTTTTATGAACGTAGGCTCATCAGCCATAAACAATAAAAAATGTCTATAATCGCGAAAAAACTGCATCCGCAAAGCGAATGTGCATGAATTGCTTTCACAGTATTCTCTGTCTATAACTTATTAATGACTTCTGAATTACTTAGGCCTATTACTTAGACATAATCAGGCAAAATTCATTAGAAGCTCTTGCTAAATATAAATCCAGTTTATTTAATATTTCATCAGTACTTTCTGGACTAGTACGCAAGCAACGTGTTTCCTGGAGTAAATAATGATTTAATCCTGTGCAGTCAGATATCTTGTATACCTCGGAATAACTTTTTGAAGATTGTAGCTTATTAATAGTTACATTCTGCATAAATTTATTAAATTTATTTGTAATCTTATTTCAATTATTTCCACATTGCAGAAAGTCCTAAATATGTTGCAATTAGACAAAAGGGAATCGGGTAATGAAGAACTGGGTTTGGGGGAATAGAACATCACTAAAGCTTTCTGTTTAGGCAAATGATCTGTTGCGTGGTTTCCTTTCAGCTGTAGTGTCACAATCGAAGAGTCCGTCTGTGCGTGCGTGTACGCTGTGCGTGTGTGCTGTGTGTGTGCGTGTACGCTGTGCGTGTGTGCTGTGCGTGTGCGTGTACGCAGTGCGTGTGTGTACGCTGTACTGGGGCACAGCTGATAGATACTGGTGGCCGGTGCCCCAGCAGCGCACATGCCGCCGGAACTTCCGTATTTCGCTTCCCCACCGCGCGCCAGAAACGGCCACCTTTATGCTAAATAAGCATAATAATAAATAAGCATGCGAAAAGCCCGTAACGCGTAATCAGGGCCGCAGCCAGCTGCCACCGGACCTCGGTCATTGTACACTCTTAGAAAAAAGGGTTCTTGGGGTGCTGTATAGAACCATAGGTGTTCTAATAGAACCATTGCCTTCAAAAAGGTTCTATTTCGCGCAGGATATATTAATTGGTTCTATATAGAACCTTTTGAGGGTACCATATATGTACCAAGCTATAGAACCCTTAAAGGTTCAATATGGAAATCTCCCCCGGACCTAAGTATTTTCAGGGCTCTGGCCCTGCACGTAATTCTGTGTGAAACTACAGCGCAACTCGAAGACAATGGAAAAAGAACATGCCATTTCCATAGTTACTGGGGGATCGATCCTGCGGTGCGAAAATGCAGGACACATTGCATTTTAAATTCATTGTTAAGTCTCATGGTTCTTGAAAAGGGTTCAGGTTCCAGAAACATGTTGCTTGCGGTGGGAAAGTGCCTAACAAACCGATTCTCGGTGCGATTTCCTGTCTGTCGGAAGGCATCCACCCTTACGGATTTGCTGTATAGACACCTTTCTTCTTTAATAACACATGCTTAATACACCTGTTATTATCTTTGACATGCAACTGGCTTTAGGAAAAAACACTGAATAGACAATAGGAAATGTAATGGAAATCATATTATGTTGTGTATGGATGCGTTCTAAACCTCTCCCGAACATCCCGGCCATTAATTACATTTGTTAAACTAAACTACCAGCACATTCAGTTCCACTAACCATGGACTTGAAGATGAGTTGATTACTTTTTATTACATGGCCGGGTGGTGGAACAGAGCAGTTCAGCACTGGTTTAGACTGTAAATCAGTCATACGTTGCCTGTTACATTTTAATGACAGGGCATTGCAGAACCTGGATAGCTGACATTCACATTGAGTCATGAGCCTGGTGCAGCTAGGCCTCTGGGAGAGCAGCCAGCAGTGATAACTGCAGAGGCTCTGACTGGCTGAAAGGGGACTGACGGCCTCACACTGCCGCGTGCGGCTTAGCGTGACCTCACCCGCCCCCGTGCATCTGCCAGTGTGGCAGAGTGGCCCTGGGTAGCGGTACTTTTGTTGTGGTTGACTGTGAACAGTTCCGTAATGTATAATAACCCCCAGGAGTCTTTGGGCCTCAAACCCGGCATGGGGGCCAGGGTCGCCTGGCCAGCGCTTTGAAGCCACCCATGCCCTCGATTGCCACACTTGAAGCTATTCTCCATTTGCAGTATCTCACTAACGACGTGCAGAATATAGCCACTTTACTTCACAATCCAGTACATCTCGACAAGAACTGCGTACTTCTGTTTTTGATAAGGCACTTTAAAATAAACAGCATCATGGAAGGTTTCACTTTCTACCCACTTGAGAAAACGGTGGGTGGGCTTCTTGTGGCCAGTCAGCCACCTAGTTTTACTCAAAGCAAACCAATAAGGTTGCAGACTCTACAATAAGTCCATACAGACAGTGCTGGGGAAGCTACTCATTACAGGTTGTACTGTGTATGTGACAAATAAAGAATCTCCAATGAAGAACAATCCATCACAAGTTCAGGTCCAGAAAGTGCAAATCCAGACCAAGGTTTTGTTTCAACCAACCAGTTAAGCATAAAGAGTCACAGTCACAGAGGTACTCAGCTGGCTGCTTGAAACAAAACTTTGATCTGGAATTCTGTACTTTCTGGACCTGAACTTACTTTTGTGAGTAAACCAATCTCATCGTTATTTTGAGACAGGAATACCAGACAACCTTTTCCCTCTCACCTGTCTTTTGACCATCAGGTCCGTTTTGAGTAACAGGCTTTGGGAGGTCGGTGCTTAGCAAGTACATACTGTATGTGCTAATAAGGATTTCATTTTCTGTGACAAGACATCATGACACCAGTTTAGGTTAGACTGTCTCTCTAGTGACCTCAGCTGCCCCAGTGAGTTTGCTGGGCCAGAAAGATCACATTGTGTGATCTGTGACCTCCTGATCCACCTGAGAGATATACTTTCCTAAGTCATGTTCCGGGCTTGCATTTAAGCACTCAGAACCTAGCAGTTTCAAGTAGTTTACACAAATATATTAATATGTCGCTTTATAATTTGCTGTAACTTGTACTACTTCCCTCCTGTTAGACACCTAGACTATCTGTGCAAATGAGGATTGGTGAAAGGCCACAGTTCACTGCATGGCCTCCTTTGAGAATCGCATTTCTACAAGCGAAATGCAAGAAAGTCTGAAATCAGCTTGGAAGGGATAGTGGCTTGTTACCAGCTGACACAGATTCTGCCTCTGAGTCTGATTTCCACATGTCTGTCTGGCACGGCCTCTGGCGCGAATGGCAGTACAGCCCTTCCCATGCGGCGATGGGGTTACGAGCCGATAAACCTATCGTAAGATGAAAACGTCGTAAGGTCTTAATACAGCACCCAAACAGCGTAGCTTAGCCTCCCGTAAGCATGCTTAGAACACTTGCATTAGCCTTCAGTTGGGCAAAAATCATTTACACAAAACCTATTTTATAATAAAGTGTTGAATATCTCATGTAATTTATTGAATAAATATACAAGGGGAATACTCATCGTAAAGTCGAAGTATTGTAACACAGACCATCGTAACCCCGGGGGGCGGTTGTACAGCTGAGAGTGGGAGTTAGATCTTGGTGTCTTCTGGAGGGCAACCTAACAAAACCTTGTAAACATGTGATAATTAGTTGGTCATAGTAAGATCTGAGGATCTGTTGTGTATGACAGTCAGACCTAGCAATAGTTATGGCGCATCACAAATACACAATAAATAATTACATGAGCAGGAGCCCAGTTTTAAGGAGGAATTTTCTGGATATATAGATTTGTATCAATTATATTTACTAATTTATAATTTTTTAAATAGTTTTACTCTGAGATGTTCCTTTTGTGTATAATTTCTGTTTGTCTTGAATGGTAGGTGTTGTCTGGGTTGGCCTTATGTGGCCAATCACAGTCTGAGGGCAAAACACTCATGTCATGTGATGAAATGACAGCATTTGCACACTATGTATCCTAGGGAATCATTTACGATCGTGACCTACTTGGAACTGCTGGATTTGGCTGCTTTTTTCTGGGTAGATTTTGTTTCCGCTATTAACATGGGACTTGGAGATCAAAGACTGAGGAGGGATGGTACATGACAAGCCATCCCGTGTTTACACGCTAGCTAATGGTATTGTTTGGGATTCTGGCTTAGCTAGTATCCTGCTCACATTGGAATGTGAGGATATACATTGTGACGTAGACAGATCCTCTGTGCTTTAGCTCATTGGTATGTTTGGTGGCCTGAGAGAGTCACATGATTGGGCATCGGTGAAAAGTGACATCACTGACAGTCTCGTGAGTGCTGAGTAAACCTACAGGCTCCACTCATTTCCATCGCATGATTCATCTACCGACGTAGCCGCGGGGGGCACTGTGTCGCTCCTTAGCGTGACTTTCTCAGGAATGTTTGTTTACCAGTTTGTGTCCTGAATATTGTTATTGAGATACAGGTCAGAGGGTTCACATTGAAACTATGGTAGTGTATCTCCAGGTGGACTGAACTGACTCCTCTAAGCACCACAGAAACATAGTTGCCCAGTTGCCAAATGGACTCCTAATCATTTTGATGTATCAGAGCAGGTGTAAGAACTGGCAGCTAAAGCAGACTAATGATGGAGGCCCCAGCCTAAATATAATCCCACCTCTGTAGAGGTAAACACTCCCACAACTGCAATGTCGTATATAAATGAGACTTAAAAACATCAGGACTGTACATGCAAGCATAAATGAATTCATACCCTATAACATGCCCTTCCAAGTTTGTACACTGCAAGCATGTCATATTGGTGTGGCTAATTTTAGTGTCCTGTATGCCCGACATTCCATAAATACATGAGGATCTTGAAGAGCCATGTTCCTCCAGAAAGTACATCTGATCCCCTCCCGACGTCACAGCCCTGCCACCCCCCAGATCATTCTGCAGGGGTTATGCACACGGCGGCCGGCCTTCTTACTCAGCTACTGTCTGTTTGTTTTTGCCCTGAAGGGTTTTACCAGGGTGAGCCTGCACACAGAAAAACTGGAACCTACAGCCCAACCACTGACCATGGTCAGTCGGTCACCTTGAGCCCGATTGCCCCCTGAGCTCAGTTTTAGAGGAGCCCCCTCGGCCACGTGCTGTATGGCCTCTTGAATGAACAACCACAGGAATAAAAGAAGCCAGCCTCACACAGTAGTTACTAGCACAGCTACACATGCCCAGTCCATTGTCATTAGAGCAAAGCTACAGCAAAACTGAGACAATGACATGTATGCATTTGCTGCTCTTTCTGGTCTCCCTCTTCCCACCAATGGCTGCCATCCATGCTGTTGCCATGCAATATGTCCTGCAAGCCCCCCTTCCACCCGGCCAACTCATGCAAGACTCCCCTCCCTGGAAGAAGACCGAACCATTATAGGAACTTTACCCAGGACCAGGTGGACTCAATGGTGGTCCCACCATCACAGAACTCGTCCGAGTGCTCAGCCGATATCATGATTCCATCGCACGAATGGACCAGAAGTCCTACAAACAGGCCGAGGCTGGGTGTACAGGCTTTTCTCCTTACTAATTTGACCTGCTCTGTTCTCCGAGAGGTGTTCCAAGCAGAAACTGGAGAGTGTCTGCTGTCGGGCTCCATCCGCAGAGCTGCTGACTCTTCAGACATCTGAATGAGGTCACGCCTTGTGATATGGCGAAGCAGTAGAGTACACATGCGAACACGTGTCCGAGCCAAGGATCACGAAGAATAACATCCAGTTCTGGCTGTTTATGTGACCGAAATAACAGTTACTTTGAGTCAGCCCAATGGATGAGGTATCAGATTGCTCACTGGGCTCTCCAAACTAAGTCTGGCATCTCCCAGACCCGAGGTCTCAAAGCCCCCAGCTGTATCCGTTTGTTTTCTGTCTGTTCTTCTCACATTTGCATGGGTTTCTTCTGAGTACAGCAGTCATCTTAGTCTCCAAAGCAATGTCATTAAGTTAAAGGCGTCTCTGCCACTAGCCCCCCGAAATGTGACTGTGTGTTAAGGTCTGTGATGTTACATTCTAGTCCTGGTTGAATCAGTGATCTGAATCATGGCCAAAACTGGACCAATGGTAACTGATAATGGATGGATGGGATGATTTCTTCTGAATACAGAGTAAATCCAGTGATTCACAGGTAACTGGGAACCACTTTAGTTTGTCTGCTGAAATGATTCTTATTCCCTACAGCGATCAATCCTGATCGTTTCTGGTATGGGCGCTGGTACGAATAAATCAATCTGGTAGCAGCAATAGCTGTTCATATTAATAATCAATTTTCAATGAAGCCACTTTCACTATACTAGCTTCATTGAGTTTAATGCATTCCTCTTAATAATAACAATAACAATAATAATAATAAGAAGAAGAAGAAGAAGATGAAGAAGAAAGAGAATTTTTGTATCAGTGTTTCATGGTTGGCTTTTGCTAATACTGGATTTTTTCTTTACTGGAACGCCGGTAAACACTTGGCCGATTTTGTTAGCGACTTAGTAGAAGTTTGGCGCCCTCTAATGGTCTAAAGAATTGCAGGTTTACTCAAAATCATCTTTATTCGTCAGGTACATTGACGGGAAGATACTGTGGCGTTTTACTGGCGGTGCTGTTACATTTTAAAACGTATATACATACATACAGTTAAGCTTGTGATATCAGTTACAGATTACATGCTCTACCCACCCAATTATACACCTTTCGCAGTTAACATGCCTATTTCATTACCTGTTTAATAAATGGGTAAAATAACTAACTGAAAAACTAACCACTAAAAATACGCTGTCTGTATTTATTTGTGCTACTGCGCAGCAGCCAGAAAAACGGAATTTAGAAGTATATTGACAAAAAAGGCAAAATATATTGCCATCGAAAGAGGTGTGATTATCAAGTGGGCTGATCTACTAAAAAGCTACATGCTACTCAGCTTTAATTCCTTATATAGCCAAATATATCATTTTGTAATTTTGTCTTTTGTATAACCTTAGTGTTGTACCAATAATCCTAGATAGTTTCATGAATCTATTGTAATAAATAAAACATGAACATATGGGACGTACGCATTTCATTTTACATTCTGATTTTACATTCTGAACCAACAGGAGAATTTCGCTTCACTCGCAGCAGAAGGAACAACGCCGGGCCGCGGCCGTCTGACGCCGCGCTGTAGTACTGCTGAGTAACGGCGACGGCTCGCCGCCATCCCGCCGGACAGGCGAGAGTAACGCAGCGGCGTGTGGACACGGCTGTCTTTGTTGAAGGACTTCATTACCAGTCTCTGTCCAACCTCCTATCGGTCCGTCCACGTCGCTGCAGTACAATACAGCCTTTAACAGTTTGGATGTAATTTCAGCCTCTGTTTGAAGACTACAGACAGCAGTTAGATCAGTTATACTATAAGCTTCTCACAAGCAGGGGGTCCAGCTCATTTAACTGTGTAACATCAAGTGTAAATAGTTCAAGATTCGTACACATTAGAATGTTCTGAATTCACGATGCCATTATTCCAGCAGATACTGAAAAGAGACACAAACAGAACTCAAAATACTAATTTCTAGACCTATTAGACACAAGTACTTGTACAGGTATATTGTATACTAATATAATACATAATATAATACAAATATACTATTATCATAAAATAAATGTACTTTAAAATTAAGAGGAATTTCACACTGGCTCAGTTCAATAGCCCACCCTGACCAGCCAGGCAAATGTTTGATATTACTAAACGGTAGCCAGCCCCTCTGTAACTTCAAGTAACACCAATCAAAAGTTAACAAAAGTACTGACTACGTCATCTCCGCTTTAAACGGAACTGAATATCAACTATGCTTTATGTATGTATGTTTTTTTTTTTTTTTTTACTGATTTTAAACCATCACACAAACACGCATGAGGCGTGAGGGTGTCTTCCTCCTTTGAAATGAAACCCATCGAGATCTCGGTGTGCAGGAGCTTGACGGTGAAGCTCTGCATTATCGGTCCAAGTTGGCAGGTCCAGGGAGCCTCCACTTTCTGCTGAGAGCTCAGCGTAACCTAAGAGCCACGGAATATGCAGAGTAAGATCAGTGAGCAGCAGCCATGCGGTTACAGTGCCAGCGGCCCGGCCGGGGTCTCCTACCCTGACTTCCCTGGGAGCTGCTCTGCAGACACTCATCACGGAGAGGGGGCCGGTGCCGCTCTCTCGGTCAGCCAGCCTTTAAGCCTCTTTTTGGGGGGCCCTGCATTCATTTGGAAGCCGTTAAAGAACCAGCCACAAGATCAACAGTACTATGAGGCTGTTACGTAATACCGTGTTGGGTGGGGGCACTGTGGATGCTGGGAAGGTCAGGTGATCTCACCAGTTTGCCTCCCTTCTCTCTACCTGGATATGGATGTGTGAGTGAGCCCCCTGAAGGAGTCCTGATCGCAGTGAAGGTTAGACAGTCCCTCTGCCAAAGCATTTTTTTTGCTGTCCCCATTTTTGCTTATGCAGTTAATCCCAAATGTCTGGATTATAATGCCAATCATTTCAGTTGCTTTCCAAACCAGGATTTTGTTTCAACCAACTAGTTGAGCTACTCTGTGACTGTGACTCTTTATGCTCAACTGATTGGTTGAAACAAAATCCTGGTTTGGATTTTTACTTTCTGGACCTGAAATTGACACCTCTGCTGATCATGCATATTAAAACTGCACACATATGCTATATATCTTATAAGTACAAGATGCAATTTTCAGAATGTAACTAATTCACACAGCTCAAATATAACAAGGAGCAGGTAGGTTTGGACTGGGAGAGACCTGAACAGATAAATATTTGAAGCATAACCCAAGGGGGTTAGGGATCTGTACCTGCATCCAGAAGGTTGTGGGTTCATAACATTTTACTGGTAGAGTAATTATATCATTGCTGGGTCCTTCAACAAGGAGCTTAAGCCCATCCGCTGCTGGGGTGCATTAGCTTTCTGACCTCTCACCTGCACAAACACGTGTGTCTGTGTCTCTCAGAAAGATGGGATGTCTGAAAATTCCCCAATATCTACTGTATGTGGGTCTGCTAAAGTAGGACTATTCATAAAACTGAAATGTACTTTCCGGTAATCATTCTACGGGCTGGCTTTTTTTACACATTAGATAAAATATTACCTTTGTAATTACACATTTATTTGAGAGATACAGGAGGTGTATTTATATTATAAATGTGGGAAGGGGGGATTAGGTGGGCTTGGACGGAGGGCTTACTCAGGTCAGGATCCCTCGGGCTGAGACTGAGCTGTGAGCCTTGCTGTGGTGCCATGGGGTCTGTACTCTGGCCCACAACAGGGCAACACCCTTCAGGAAAGGTCAGGCAGAAAATAGCAGGTCATCTATAGTTCTACAAGTGGAGCATTATGCTACAATGCAAAGGACCCAGGGAGCACGCAAAGTGTAAGCTGTCGCTGTGCTGTAACTCGCTTTGTCCCCCCCCCCAAACGGCAGGCTAACCCGTCACCCGAGCCGCGCTCCTCCAGCAGATGGGAGGGCCCGCCACCAGCCTCCCGCGCACGTCCCTCCGCAGGTGACACTGCAGGGACTTCTGCTTGGTGGGCTGGGCACTGGGCTTCAGGTTGATGTGGATGGAGAACTCGGTGAAGTAGCGGAAGCCCCCCCGCCCGCAGCCCACGCAGTTACCCAGGAAACCTGCCGGACGGAGGCAGACAGGAAGGCTGCTGGGAATGGGAACCTGAGCGGGGGTGCGACGTGGGTCATTACAATTACAGTACAAAAGACAAAAAACAAAATCCATCCATCCATAACCACTTATCCAGTACATGGCGACGGGGAGCCTGGAGTCTATCCCAGGCAGCACAGAGCACATGGTGGGGCCCATCTTGGGTGGGATGATTGTCCACCATGGAGCATCAATAAAAAATCTTGTTGTTTTGGAATTAATTTCTTGATTTATTTTAGATTCAGAAAAAAAGATATGCTGTTAAGTAACTGGTAGTATTTGAAAGTAAAACAATATTTACTAGAGACATAAAGAAGCGTGGATGCATCATGTTGAATGAAACATTAAGGCGCTGATTCAGCTACAGATCAGTGTAATGTCAGAGTCAAAGTCTGTATTAAGGGATACTTACTTCCGGGTTGCATCTCTTGCATAATTCAAACATAAAAATGTGTAACCAACTTATCTGGGCTGGAAGATACTGTCACGACTCAGATTCAGCACTTACCATGACCTCCAAACCACCCAATCCCCCAAGCCAGTTCCTGCTGGCTACTGACAGGCACACAGAATGCAGACCTACTCCAACCCTCCCCGTAAAACAAACCTCTGGCCAAAAGCCGGCTGAGTCCTATGCCCTAAGAGCACTGGCCATGACTGAGCAGGGAGAATTGCTCTGTTCAAAGCTCCTCCTCCAAAGAGGAAAAGAAAGTGATGGATGAACTGTTTGGTGATTAATTTTGCACTCAGAAAAAAGGGTACCAATTTGTACCTTTGCCGGTCACTGGGGCGGTACCTTCAAGGGTCTTGTACCTTTCAAGACACAGAAATGGACTATGAGGAACTGTTTTGTACCATTGGGGGTACATTAATGTTGTTTGTACCTTCATTTCTGTACCATAACGTGCAATTACCTACAGCTAAGGGTACAATTGGCAGACCCTTTAGGGTACTGCTCCAGGGACAAGCACAGGAACAAACAGGTACCCTATTTTCTGAGAGTGTGGCAGTCAGCTTCAGCTTCCGAGGAGATGGCTAGAAAAGCATAGAGAGTACGGAAAGAGACTCTCCATTGTTGGATTGTGCCTGTTTGGTTTGGTGGGACATGCATGACTCAGAATCACCCTCGCTCTCCACTTTGTGCATCCCAGGTACCAGCATACCAGCAGGAAGTGTTCAGTACCGCTGGAGACATTGTTAGTGCACGAAGGCACACTCACTGCAGAGCCTGTCGATCAGTTCATTTTTCAGAAAGTAAACCTTGAAGAGGCTCAAAGAACGCACAGAACTATGCTGGACTCAAAAATAAATGTTAGCAATGACAACACAAATAGGAATCAAAACTAATGACAAGGCAATTTAGAAAACTGTAAAAAGTATTAAACATTCATTCCGGTTTTTTTTCCTGTTCAGTTCACTAGCTGGCCGTTTTAACAAAGTACACTGGCTGTTTAATAAATAATAAAAATTAATGTTCTTTCCATTACATTAACAGTGTGCATTTATTTTCCCCATAGTCATATTTGTATTTTTCGTAACGTTCGTGGTAGACATCATACATTGCCGATACACCGAATCCCACCCTAAATAATCGCAATCCAGAGATTTACAAGCCTAGCAGAGAGACAGAAGAGCCTCCCCTGTGTTTGTGCTGTGCTGCACGCCGCATGGATGTGCTGTAGGCTGCCTGCACGCCAAAGGACATCCGGACGCCCTACGCCTCCTGTCACGACGCAATCCTCCGGGTGCAGGATGTATTGTATGCGGCAGACCCACGCAGGAGGCGAGAATCAGTGCGCCGTGCGTCACTCTAATACGGGGGGCGCCGGCTCCTTTAAAACGGAGCTCTCTCTCTTTATTAAGCAGGCAGCGGAGCCAGGACATCTTTACGGGCTACCGAAACGCACGCCTACCATGAGGAACGTTACCGGGATACGACATTTACTATCAACATGAATACATGAATACGTCTATTAATTCAGGCTACTTAGAGATACGCGCGATGCGGCGCAAAGCATGCCGGTAACTGCATAATTAGTCCCGCTAACCAACCCCACGCCGTCACATTTATTCCAGCCAATCGTGCACAGGGGGTGGGGTCAGAACAAATTAAATATTTCGCTGACCCTATGACATTGTATTGCCAAAACGACATCTATTCCGTCAGTTTCATCTAATCTTCCACTTTTAGATTTTCCAGATTTATCCACACGAAGACTACGGCTGATCGTTGCCTTTGTCCCAACATCTTAGCACTTTTTGTCTGGGTTTCTTTTGTGTACAAACAGCAGCCCAAATACATGCATTAGACTAACGGACATCTCTAAATTGCCCACAGAGCGTGAGTGAGTGTGAGGGCACTGTGGTGCACCCCTGCCGGTGCTGTCTAGGACAAATTCAAAGCCCGTTTGTAATCCTGTCAGATATGTGGTTGGAAGCTGGATGGATGTACACCTTAAGGAAACTTGGTTGAATCATTCCGACCCATTTTACTGCACAACAAGTGGCCACCAAACAGACCTAGGAGCGCATTCTGTCCGGTTTCATCTGGAATAAACCTGCAGTCCACAGCACAGACCAGAATGTCATCCAGTAGAATGGGGGATTTAGCTCCTACTAAGAGGAAGCCTGCCGGCGTGTCCAGGGAGGTGGTATCGATGGAAGCCAGTCGCAGATCCTTTCCTGACTGGCAGAAACCTGCAGAAATACCAGCAGTTAAATCACCATTGGGCCCTTGAGCAACGGGTGACCCAGTGCTCTGACCCCAGGCTTTGCTCTCACCTGGATGTATGTGTGTCTCATAGGAGAACCAGACTGGATGTGTGAAGATTGAAAGTTCATTGTACTTGCTACCTGTACAATGAGGATTTAGGCATCATGGCTGCTTCCTACACTATTTATATAAAGGACAGAGATGAGGGAGCTGTGTGTTCCCGATTCCACATGGGGAAAATGTCTTGAATAAAGTGCTCTTACCATCTGTGGTGCAGTGATCTTCCGGAGAGGGGTTCAGGTGCCTTGGGATGGGGGCCATTTTCAGCTTGAAACATTTGTCTTCCTCTCCGTCCTTATCCTCAGATTCAGCTGACAGCAGAAATTGAACATTGATTACTCGCGGCACACCTTGCATCTGGTGTGTGCAATACTGAGGTCCTACATTCTAAATCAGGGGTGTTGTTAGACACACAGCTATTCGGGGGCACAGCCCCCCGTTACTGAAATCACACACTTTTCTGCTTGAATGCCTGTAGCGTGTATGAAATGCACCACAAAAAGTGCTATCTTTTTTAAAAAAGAAACGTTAGTTCTGTTGTACCATCATTCCTCAGTGCTTATTCTTGTTTTGCAGCCCCATGCACGGATTTCTGCGTGCACCCCGCGTCGCGGCGTGACGTCATGCAGGTGTAGCGGACTTTTCTAAATGGATATTATTAACGTTGTTTGGTTATTCTAGACGTTTGCACGCCGAGGTTACGGACCCACCTTAGCTTGTATTCTGGGTTAAAGTGCATTGCTTTGACATTGCGGATTACAAAAAAATCCATTCTTTCCCTGTTACCATCAATCTAAATTAATCCACTGTCTAATGTAGGAGCTTGTTAAAAGTTGAACGTGAGACTTTACTGCAACAAAGCAGATCAATACTGAGGCGCGTGTCCCAGTAAAAGGGGTCCAGCAGTGCCAGTGATCTAAATCATCCAGGTGCTCTGCTATCTGCTCATGGTCCAAAAATGTTTCTGATTTGCCCATGATATGTGTGTGTCCTGCAAGAGGCTGGCATCCCATCCACGGTGTCCCTTACCTTCAGTTCTAGGAAGCTCCAGGCCCTGGACATAGCATGCAAAAAAGGCTACGCTAGCATTTCCCAATCCCGTCCTCGAGGAACCAAGGCCGGTACCTGTTTTTGCTCCCTCTGAGCTCCATGCCATAAAGTCCACGTATCTGTTTTTGCTCCCTCCGAGCTCCATGCCATATAGTCCACGTATCTGTTTTTGCTCCCTCCGAGCTCCATGCCATATAGTCCACATATCTGTTTTTGCTCCCTCTGAGCTCCATGCCATATAGTCCACGTATCTGTTTTTGCTCCCTCCGTGCTCCATGCCATATAGTCCACATATCTGTTTTTGCTCCCTCTGAGCGCCATGCCATATAGTCTTACGTATCTCCCTACTGG
Organism: Petrocephalus sullivani; assembly: GCA_026780845.1. NCBI lineage: Eukaryota > Metazoa > Chordata > Actinopteri > Osteoglossiformes > Mormyridae > Petrocephalus > Petrocephalus sullivani. The sequence goes on from JAODKM010000038.1 coordinate 18,575,798, forward strand.
GACCTGAGAGGGAGCAAAAAGGTGGACTATCTATGTGTCATCGAGGACCAGATTGGGAAATTCTGGGCTAGACTTTATGAATCAAGGGGTGAGACCTTCCTGTTGATGATCCAGCCCCCCAGCCTCCAGGAAGAGCTGGGTGAAGACCGGTCTGGATGCCGGGTCATCAGAGAGGAGCAATTCCATGATGGAGCTGTGCAGAACTTCTGCAAACCGCGTCGCCTTCATCCGCCTCATGTTTGAGTTTCCCATCTTGCTCCAAGCACCTACGACTAGCCAAGGTAACTGGTAAGAACTTTTGAATATGAGCTAATAAGAAATTATCCTAAAAAAAGAGATTTTAAACATTTAAAAAGGATTAATGGCTCAGTGATGCAGTACATAGTACTGTGGCCTTATAACTCCAGGTTTGGGGTTTGTTCCCACAGTGTTTTACTTACTCAAAAATGTTCTGATGGTGGAATGAAAAAAGATCGGTTCTGAGAGATAAATTATATTGTAGAGGAGGTGGGCCCAAGACATCCGATTGGTTGGTCTGACACAAGATCTTAGTGGCCAGCTGTTTCAGCACCCAGGGAGTCGTGCTGGGGATGGTACCTCAGTGGTACTTGTAGGTCAGGGACTCAAACTGGCAACCTTCCGATTACACAGTCACTTCCCTAACCATTACACCACCATTGCACCCAAAAACTTCACCGGCCACCACATTGTTCCAGTTAATTTCACTCATGTAAAGGTAAATCTACTCACTATTTCAAGGGCACTCAGTTGGGAGAATCCAGTCCACGGCCAGATTGATGAACAGTTCAGAACAATTCATATTGCACAATCGGCTCCCCAACCCTGCAAATAATTGACCCTACCATCTCTCTTGAAATATTTTTACAGCTCAACAACTGCATCTAAAGCTGGCCTGCCGTGTGGGGTTTGATGGCCTGCCATGCCACCCGCGTCCCTGCCGTGTGGGGTTGGATGGCCTGCCATGCCACCCGCGTCCCTGCCGCGTGGGGTTTGATGGCCTGCCATGCCACCCGCGTCCCTGCCGCGTGGGGTTGGATGGCCTGCCATGCCACCCGCGTCCCTGCCGCGTGGGGTTTGATGGCCTGCCATGCCACCCGCATCCCTGCCGTGTGCTCCCTGCACCTGCGGGCTCACCGTCATTGGATACACAGTTACAGGAAAAGGATGCAAAGAGAATGAGCCGCCTAGAATGATGCGTCCGACACGCAAATGTGATCTGTGAAGTTTACGAGGTGTTTTATGAAGTTTATGAAGACAGTTTATGATTTCATCACTGTGGTAAAGCTGCAAGTTATCCAAAGTTCATCAAGCATGAGAATCATACATCATATTCTGAACATCCTTGGAGTTCTGTTCTCGAAACTCCAGGACAGGCCAGTCCGTTCAGTCCGCAGGAACATCAGCGGGTGAACGCCCTCTCATTCAGCCTCCAGAAAACGCAGTGTTTCTGGGCCGTAGCAGAAGGACACAACACAGCCGAGGGACCTAATTATTCATTCCGTTGACATGCTGCGTCCTCCTCGCACTGAGTGAGACCATCACAGCTTCCATTTTTCCTGGAATCTGCAGTGTTTCTGCAAGGTATCCAGTCTGAAGACTCAAGAAACAATATTGAATGTCAGGGCAGTTCGACCTAGAGAAACGATCGCTCCTGGATTCTGTCATTTCTATATAAATGGAAATGAATCACACTTCAGTTCCACTGTGGGCGATCGAGTCACTCCCTGCAGCTATTAAAACATTATTTTTATTTTCCACTTTAGTGGAAAATAAATGTAGTTATTCTTTTTGCACTGTGAGACTACCATAAAGAGACTTCATATATGAAGAATATCATTCTACATTATTTTATATAAAATGGATGTTGGGAGAAATTGGAGTTTCTTTTTTATGAGAAGCTTGTCCACCCAGCAAGTAAACTTCCTTGGAAATGCTGTCTGTTTGTCACTGTAAAGCAGCACAGTGTGATAAGGACTTTGCAGACTAGACATACAAAGCCACTGCTTGTCAGTACAGAGTCACGGTGAGCTTGGAGTCAGTGCCAGATAGTACTGGGCACACAACCTGGATGGGATGCCAGCCCATTGCAGGGGGCTCAAACAAACTGGGAAACTCAGAGACACCATGTTAACTCTAAGCACTGCAGGATAAAAGTCCATGGCCACCGGGAGAAGGTCCAAACGCCACCCACACAGCAGTGGGGGCAGGATCCAAACCCGCAACCACAGGGGTGTGAAGCAGCAGCACTGAACACCGGGCTATTCCATAAGACGCAGACCATCATACTGACATACCAGTGGCAGTTACTCCAGTAACCAGCAGCACTGTGCTTCCATCTTATTGAGTGTCAGGTTCTGGCTCAGACCTTATAACTGCATCCTCACCCTGTTCACCATATCCATTCGGTCCTGTCCAGAGTGTGTGTCTTTCTGCTTTATAGCCTTTGTTTGGTGCTCTGGGCCGCCTCGCCCCAAGCTAACAGAAGTGCAGTGACACAGCCCTCGGCCTGCTCTCTGCACCCTCCTTCGAACAGCGTCACCACCGGGCCTCATTCACTCACGCCCTCCGTGCAGTCATCCACCATCACCGTGTTTGCTATTTTCTCAGGACATGATTTTCCAAGAGTACTAACCCATTATTTTCCAGGAGTACTATACATGATTGTTTCCCCGGATCCCTACTCGATTACTGGCGGCTGGAGAGTTTGTACCTGTGCCTGTCACTGGGGCTTTACCGTCAAGGGTCTGCCAGTTGTACCCAATAGCTGTAGGTAAATGTACCTTTTAGTCTCATTTAAGGTCTGAAAACGGACTCTGTGGAACATCCCCAAGGTACAAACAATATTAATGTACCCCCAATAGTATACAAATGTTCCCCACTGTGCATTTCTGTATCTTAAAAGGTATATTTTCCCTTGATGGTACAGACCCACTGACAAGCAAAGGCACACATTGGTACTCTTTTATTTTATTTTTTTATTTTTATTATTGGTAATTTATAATTTTTTTTTTATAAACTGGTACTCTTTTCTTCCAACGGTGTGGTGACTTCTCGGGGGTAGTGTTGCCTCATACCTCCAGGGATGGGGGTCTGATTCTTGCCCAGACTGTGTGCGTTTGCATCGTCTCCCTATGTGACATGGTTCTCCTCCTGTGTTCCTGTGCTTAGGCAGTCTAGTGCCTCCAAATGA
>JAODKM010000038.1:18586792-18604096 GCA_026780845.1 Petrocephalus sullivani
GGGGGGGTCGGTGGGGGGGGGGTGTGTGCTTGCATGTTGCACAGGTTTCTTCCTGCAGTCCAAAAACATGTCATTGATTTATTGTGTGCATGTTTATGTTCTACGCTTGCCTTCCACCTATTCCAGAGTGTGCCCTGTGTTGCCTGGGATACCCCCCCCACCACCACCACCACGGAGTGAGTGCCAAGTGACAAAGAAATGAACCGTCTTCGCAGTGATCGCAACTGTTACCCAAAACCTCACAGCCAATGCACACCAGTCAATGACACCCTGGAGTTCGCCTTTACCTACTTGTGTAAAGTTGGCAACAAGCTACAATCCTCTATACTCATGGCCTCATTCACTGAAAATAGAATCATTGTTATTCTTCCCATAACAACAATGGCAAAGTTATAGCGCTCACCTCATCATGCAATAAATCTTGCAAAACAATTTATAACCAAGTGATTTCCAGCTCCGCCCTGTGTCCCGAACGCCTATGAGAGAGCTCTGGATAGACAGTAAAAGCACACTACCCGTGACGTGCCTATTACTTGCCTAATTATCTGACCGCTAAATTGCTTTGCAGTTAACGGAAAATGCACAGAACAATATTCTTCAAAAGAACGGTAGCCTTTCTTTATCAAATGAAATGTCTTGTTGTGAATGTTACTGTTCATGACTCGTTCTAGACCTGTTAGAAATTTATTACGACAACGAAGCGGCGAACATCCAACTGTCATTACGTATATGACCAGCAGGTGGCAAGCTTTACCGATAAATGCATCCCATTCTCCAGTAAGCGGTAGCTATCTATCTATCTATCTATCTCTCTATCGTTGTAAACAACTTTACTCAATGTAGTGCATATTTGTTTTTTTAATGTTGTGGACTTTTTCCTTTGGTCAACTGGTTAGCAAAACGAAATACATTGCCAGACCATTTAAAATTCATTATGTAAATACATATATATATAGCCTATAATAAAATAATATAAATATGTGGATTATTATATTTGTTTCTCTAACAGAGTTATCTGGCACAGTTTACTGGTGCAAAAATACATTTCCTTTCCAGAATCCATTGTTAGTCTTTTACAAATATTTTATTATTGGCAAGAGAGATAAAAATCAAGAATGTCAGATAAAAGTGAACAATTTGTTGTTGTTGTTATTATTATTATTATTATTATTATGATGATTGTGGTTGTTGTTAATTATCCAATCTGGAGCAGGATAAGTGGATGTGAAATTGTTAAAATAATACAGTTTACAGTATTAATATTAACACAGTTGAATAAGTAAACAGGCACTGTTGATAGTTTCAGCAAAAAACTCAGTGGAAAATATTACTGTTATTACTATATCGCAAAACCTATTAATAGGCCTGACTAACTAACTAAGTCTAATCTAGACCTAACTGAAGATGTAACTCTTAAGCTTAGGGACATTAAATGTCACAGCACATTCCCCGATGTGGGAGCTGATTGGGCCCCAATGTCATCTGCTTTTACTTAACAAACCGGGTAGGGTTCCACAGAGAAATCCCCTAGAAATCTCGCCTCTTCTGCTCCGGCCTATCCGGCTGTCCTTTGTCCTTTAATTAAATTCTGTTTACTATCAGGGCAATTGCTTTCAATCCGCTCGCTTGCGGCACGCGGAAAGGCGTCCTCCAGGTGCGTCTCCGAGAGACCAGCTTGCCGGCATTCCGCCTCCAAACTCCCCTTTTCGCTGCATCTGCAATCATCTGAGCGTCGAGATTTAATTTCCCGGACCTTAAACATGACGAATTACCGTGCCGGCCTTCAGTTAATGATTTCAACAGCTCCCAATAAGCTGAGTTAATCAGGTCAGCTCCTGGACCAAGCATGCAATATGGTGCCCCTCATTTGCCTAGTGAAGGTGGGGGGGGGGCACTTTACCTCATGACCAGGTGGATAATATGAAGGCGCTTTTCCGTCCCCTAATTACAGCGTAATCTGTTCAGCGGCAGCCCGCCTCCAGCTTCCCTCTCCTCCACCCGTGCTTTCCACAGAAACTCAGCCCTCTTCCTCCTTTCACAGAGAGGACGCCCTAACTTTGATGGGCGAGGGAATCCCCTGGGGTGTGCAGATGAGAGGGGGGGTCTTGTTCTCCTAACCACGCGTCCCACCTGGATGTCGGTCATTTCTCGCAGAAGGAGCAGAATTGTCTGTGAACTGCCAAAGCTCCCTGCTTCTCACTATTCTGTGCACTTAGTTCCAGACTACTGGATTCCTTGGCTAAAGGCTAATTTTCCAGTCAAATATCCTTAATTCCCAGTGGTTTGTGACAGCTAATCTAAGCAGGAAATGTACGTGGTTTTTGATAGCATTATTTTCATGTGCTACCTTTCAGCACTAGCACAAGTACACAAAAGGAAACATACATTTTAATTTACTGAATGTCATTATTTAAAATAGAAGTGATTCAATTGACATTAACAGAGATGAGGTGAAGTACAGATTTCCTTTTATGATTGTACTCCAGATCAATTAAGAGGTCTGTTTAATAATGGTAATTAGCTACTTAAGTCCAATTTACATCACGTCAACGTGCTGTTTTCATTTTCCAGCACTAAACACTTTTTTGCATGAAATCTAATGAGGAAACATCTGTTGTTGAGATCTACGTAACAAATCGTGTTATTGAACAAGCGTGTTTAACAACAGGCACAAAGAAAATACGACAAAAGGGCAAACGTCCACATAAATAATCCTGGCGGCTAACGAGGGGCGCTCTCAGAGATGGCGCCCTGAGCGCTAACTGCGTATTTCAATCTGTGGGCCGTCAAATGACATTGACTTTGTTTACAACCCTGATACCAGAGCTGTACCCGAGAGGGGGAGGGCGGTGGTGGCAGGCGGGCAAGCCTCAATAAGTCATGAATGATAGGATATGAATGATACTTTTATTTATGGAAGCAATACAATTTAGCATATTCACACTTTGCCCTTTGCAAAGCCTGTTTGCGTATAGCCTAACTAGTTAATTATTTATGACCAAAGACAACAGAACAAGCAAAGTTAACTTTTCATGTGACTTTGAGCGAGGAATTTTAACGTCAACAGTCATAACCTCTGACTTGGAAAATAATGGACTGGTCAATAGAAACTCATCTGGATAGTCGTTTGAATTGAGATATTGTCACTCCTTTGTTAGATGATTAGCAGATAATCAAACAAACAACTAAGCTGTAGAACTATTGGATATATCAGCTAGTTTGCAGACATTTTTCTGCCAAGAGAGACACCAATTTATAGCACTTTGTTAAAGGTGCATATTCATCACTCTTGTCTGCGGAAGGTAACAATGTTGACTGTCAATGTTTATAAGACTTGAGTGTGCAGCGAATGTAACCTCATCACTAATGGCTAGTTAGAGGTGTACATGCTTTAGGACTAGGCCAACACAGAAACCTGGGTCAACAAAGCCTAGGTGGTATTTGTGGGATAGAGCACCTTCTATGAAACGGGATAGTTCAGCTTGTTTTTAGTGGGCGTGTGTGTAAGACCTCCTCTGGGTGGTCCCCTGGCCCCGCCCCTCGCTGGTCTGTGAAGGTTACCTACGCGGCGCTCAGTAAATCCACACCGCGCTTCTTCCGTCATCTTCTGTCGGCTGTGCACTCCAGGGGAAAGTGGGGGCGAGAGGGAGGTGTCTCTTCAGGGCTTTCTGTGGACTCCTTACCCTGTAGGGTACTTGGTGTGGGGGCATGTAAGGCCAGTGTGCACTTTATTTTTAACAGCACAGTTCTGTGTTAGAGTGCACACTTACCTCCGTCAGTGTGTTGGTTTTTATCGCCTGGAGAGAATGAGCGACCAGCGTAACGTGAGTGTGAGTGTTGGGTGTGCGGGGGGGGGGGGGGAGAAATGGCCTACAAAAGAATCGGGGGGGCAGCTCGAGAACTTTTGCTTTATTTTCTGGCATGCAGAACTGCCCGCCGCGGGTCCCGGTGGGCCCGACTCGGGCCGGCCAAGCCGTCCGTGGGGGACGGCCATCAGGTGGGCTTGGGTGTCAGTGAGTAATGGCACCATCAACCCCCCGCTGCGATCCATCACGCACAGCCTCAGCCAGGTCGGCGAGGGATCGCTCCGGCTGAGGGGTCCCGGGTTCCAGACACATATCATCTCACAAGGTTACCGGCGACGCGTGGCTGCCCCGGCGTCCAGCCCTGCTCAGCTGATGCCTCCGGTTTTGTTTGGGGGATAAGAAGTGTGGCATTTGGCGGGGGCTTTCGCCATTGTACTGTATTCTTTCTATTATACTTCTTAGCTGACATTCCAGACCCATTTAAACAGCTGACTTATTATACAGGAAGGTCTGTACTGTCAAAGCAGTGCTACACCAATAGAGTCTTTACTGGGCACTAGACAAGGATCAGTCAAGATGTGCGTCAAAGCCTGTGTCCTTAGCTATCGTCTCACATACTGCACATCTTAACATCCTCATGGGTAGAGGTGTTCAGCGTTTAGGTACTTCTTTAGAGATGATGTAATGTAATGGAAGGCTTTTGTGAAAGAATTCATACTGTCCTGATAAGCTGAACAGCGTGCCGGTTGGCCGAACAATGGTCTTTGTCTGCACTGGACTTTGACCGAAGACTTTTATTTTACTATAGGAAAGGACAGGATAAGAAAACTTTAGGACATGAGAAATGATAAATGCAAGCTAGGAAATTTGTGTTACATAAAAGAAGAATCAAACAACTTAGGAGTCTGGATTAATATATATGTATACAAGCTGCAGACTTCCTGTTATATTTGACTTTTATATTAAGTTGGAAATGTGATTTTGTGCTACTCAGGAGCTGTGATGTTAGCTGTCTTCAAGAAACTTGAGGGCGTCTTCATTTTGAGAGGGGCGTCATAATTAACAAAACTATAAAAGTTTATTAATGAACATATGATAATAAAGAAGCTATTATTCAAAGCTGACTCCCTTTTCCGGTTTTAATTAGATTTTGCAATAAACTATATTGCAGTGGAGTTTGAGGAAATTTTATTGCCACGAGTTAATGAGACAACTTTGTACATAAAGACATAATTAATATGAAAATGCTTTTTAGTTATGCTACAGTAAATATATAGCTCACCTGCATATTAAAATCCCTCTCATCCTAAAATACATGATATCTATTTTCTGAAAATAATAAAAAAAACCTTAAAAATCTCAGAAGGGATGTTTGTGTGTAACCTTTAAAAAAAATCTATATAATGTTTGTGTTGTGATCTGAAACCAGTGCATGAAATGTTTTTTTACTTTTGGACAAGTTGTTGCATTTATTTCATCAACATACAGGACCCTCATTTGTTTCAGTACATTCTTTAAATTATCTTCAATTATTGTAATACCAGCTTAATAAATGATGCACTCCATTATACATACGTACATGATTTTTTAACTATATGGTAAAATGCAGGCGGTCTCCTGTGCTTTATGGAATTCCGGTTCCTTCCTTGCTTTGATCTATGAATAAACACAAAATACACATTATGCTGTATGATTAAGATTTCTTTTCAAAGTCAGACGACGGAGGGCAAAAGTATGCTTTCATTTTAATTCTCACAAGTTCCCCGTGGACCCACTTGGTCTAATTACACATTTTACATGGTTATACAATCTAATTATACAATAATTACAATTTTGATTTTGACACTTTTTCTGATCTTTTTTTAAATGAGGATTTGAGTTAAAACCTTTTTATTTAAAAATTATCATATTCTATATAGAAAAAATGCATAGAAAGTTATAGTCAAGCTTGTGTTTAACTGTTAACCGTTTAATTGTTCCTTAACCAGGCAGGTTAAATGACAACAAAATTAACATTTGCAATAATGACCTAGCCTAATTAAAATGACATGAAAGTGTGGGTGTAATGGACAAGAACCCTTAATTACATTTAGTGTTATGTGAATTCAGTTTTTCATTAAATGTCAAGAGTAAAATGAGTAAGACAGTACTCAGTAAAAGGAGTGAAACATAACTAAGCATACGAAAATATTATTTAGTAAAGTTAGTACAACATTATTGAAAAAATATTTAGTACAATGAATAAATTTAACATTACTGTGTACACTGATAAAATGTTAAAAAGGGTCACTGATTAAAACATTGCTGATCAAATGAAAAATGAAATATTACAGAGTAAAATGTGTAGAATGTTATTGAGCAATACGGTAAAACATTACTGATTAATAGGAATGTACCTTCACTGAATAACAAATTAGGGCCAATGTGTCTATCTCAGTGCTCCCCATTTTGAATCAGAAATATCTCTCGACTTTAAATAAATAAAAGAAACACATTTATTTCATCAAATAAAAATGAAAAAATCTTTTTATAACTTCGAAATTATATTGAATATTGTACAGGATTTTTACTGTATCAAATATTTTAGTTCACCAAAAAATATTATAGCTCATATTTAAAAAATCTAGGCTCATGCCACACACAACTAATCTGGGTTTACGTTTGATAACAAAACTGGTTAGTATGTATTTTTACCCCGGCCCCTAAAAGGTACACTGTGTCCCTCACTGGTCTTCCGTTTGGCCGGCCCGCCCCATCTGTCAAGTCCCTGCCCTCTCCATAGCCTCCTTTGTTTGCCCCTCCTCGGTCCAGCTCTACGTTTTTTGAATGATGCTAAAACAGTTTTGCGCGCGGGGAAAGCCAATCGCATTTATTTTTGCCTGCGTCTGGCCAGACCCACAGGCCCCTTCTCTCCATCCCACAATGCACTGCAACAGTGACATACAGCTGTGGTCCAGAAATGGATGCTTTGACCTGCCCTTGAGAGTGGCCTCATTCGCAGCAGTAACATGCAGTAGCAAACTGCTTTGCCTGACAATTAGGATGCTACTGTACGCCTGATATGCAGACAGGTGACTTTAACTGTATGCTTTTATATAATGGCAGGGCTGTTTTTCTGTAAAGATTATCACAGCCCTTTGCTATGAAACAAAAATAGTTCATTTTTTATGGCTTTATTCATCTGAGTTCATGTGACATACATTTCCAGTTTAATGATGTGTTCATTCATTGTACTAATGCTAGTATTTCAAATATCTTCTGTTTCCCATTCAGGACTAATGAGGTAATAATTGCGATTCTGTGTTATTTTGCGAGTGGCTCACTGGCTCACTTGCCTGAGACCTCCAGTGGTTGGGGCTTCGATCCCGCGTCATTCTCTTCTTCTCTAGCTGTTTCCTCAGGTTCCCTCCTACACGATCTGTAAACAAGCAGTTCGGGGAGTTGGCATCACTAAAAATTGCCCATGCTTGTGTGTGTATGTGTGTGTGTGTGTGTGTGTGTCCATCACTAGGTGAATCCTTATTCTGCTTCATGTAAACCGTGGAGTAGTATTTATTAAAATTTGTGATAGCTATGAGAAGAATATGTTTAATTGCCACTTGAATGTAATCTAATATTTCATAACGTGCATGAAAATTCTATGATTCTGGACTGATAGTCTTCATTCACAAAACATGTTATGCTTTCAAATTGAATTTGGCCAAGTTTGAAACTCACAGCACACATGTCGACACAAACAGAATTCTGTGTGAAAGACCAAAGTCACAGTTAAAAACTCCTGGAAATTGAATGTCAATATTCACAGAAACCAACACCCACCGAAGCCAACAGTCAGACTCACCAAAATTCAGCACTCAGTATTCACAGAAGTCAACACATGCACACGGAAAATTCTGCTCAACAGAGTAGGTTTCTTGAATCATCTTCTTCTTCGCTGTCATGGCATCCATATACAGGTATACAGGCATACACAAGATGAAGATCCCCCAGGACCCTGATGCCGCGCACAAACAGAAGTGACAGTGGCTTTCACAGTACTTTAAGTGGAAAAACACGAAACATGGGGTTAATATACACGCAATGAAACTTCTGTCAATTGTTACATTATAGTGAAACCCCACCGTCTAGAAACACATTAGCTAATCTTTTTACAGTTCCCTCTCTGTAACTTTTATGTCCTCCTGGATTACATGTTCTGTTTTTCCCCCCCTGTAGCAGTACATGAAGAATGAGGCAGTGGCAGAATCTTTCACAACAAAGGGCCAGAAACAGCCATCTAAATCCCATAAGCCTACTGTCAAGGATAACAAAAAGTTTCTTATATTTCAGTGTGCTTTAATGCAAAAGTTTATTTTCTTGAAGGCATCTGGGAGAAGGAAACCCAAACGAGTGGCATTTTTTATGGTCATATCCTGGCATTCCGAGAGTCATCACGTTGCGCTGAGGGGGGGGGGGGGCGACTTGTCAGCTTTAATTTACACAGACACGGAAAATTGCACGCGGCAGCGCTGCGGCCCCGAGCCACGCGACTCTCCGCCAGACAAACGGTGTCAAGCCGGCGTCCTTGAAGGCTGCAGGTAAAGGCGACGGGCTGGGAACCCGAACCGGGGGCCGCTTTAATGAACGACGCTGCGCGCTACCATTTGGGTTAAGGTCTCGGCAGGACGTTCTGACAGACGCCACTAGAACGGCTTTATCGTTTAATTTAAAAAGTAACCGACTCCTACAAAAGCTATGCATCTGCCAGGATTCGATACAAACAAATACTGAATGCTGATTGGTGACGATGATTGCATAACGATCTTTAAATAAATGGAAAAATAGCACGATCCTGCAGTTGTGTAGCTAATGTCATTATGTATATTAGATATGATTATTGTACACATTCCCCGGAGATATAGCCGAAATTACTCATGCCTTTCACAAATGAGGGAGTAAAATTGACTGTGTTGTTCCTCTCTAAAGAGTAGTTAACTACTTATTTCGTAATATATGCCTGCCTAATTTTCATCCATTAAATGCCATGATAAAGTGTGTTATTGTAATTAAGTCATTTAGATGGTAATCTGACAAGATAAAATGTTTGATTTCAATGTCCACAGAGAGAAGTGTCTTTAATATGTAAAATGTGTGAGGAATCAAGCCGTTTAAGACAAATGCCGTGAAACAGAAACTGCCTCACTGATAATGTATTTCAGCAGATAAAATCTCTTATAGCTTAGTGTAGCTATACTACTTATATGATGCTTTTGAAATGTAAAAATCAGCATCTTTGCCAGGAGTCATGAATGTGAACGACACCCAAAAGGTCACATTTATTTCAGCTAATTAATGGAAAAAATGTCTGGGTCGGATAATGTTACACGTGCGGTAAATATATATTTTAAAAATTAAAAAAAGCAAAGGTTTTGTAGTATTTCAATGACTGTTAAATATGTTGATTATACTGCAATGTTTGCCTTATAGCCTGAAACTACATAACATTATTTTAAAAGTACATGAAAAATCTTGTTTTTTTCAAATTACTTTCATTTATGTAATTAGCTCTTCAAAATGCTTGTGTCTCACAACCACTCTCCTTGGCGTTTTATTTGATGTCTTGTTTTCCACATTTTATCTATTCTTATCTGTTCATTAGAAATACTTCAACTGGAAAATGTTAGTAGTTTCGCACAAAACGAGTTGCAATAACAATCCCGAGAGACAGAGAGGGATTCTTGTAACCCCACAAATAAATAGAAACCGCAGACAGTTTGAATGAATTAATGTGTGTGTGTGTGTGTGTGTGTGTGTGTGTGTGTGGGGGGGGGGGGGGGGGGGGGGGGGGGGGGGGGGTGGGGTTGAAGCGCGATTTGCTGACGCAGTGTCTCATCCTGAAGTGCATGGGGCGGTTTTCCTAAGGTGACCGTCCCACCGCCGCTGCGGAGTCCTGGGAGGAGCGGGCGCGGTTCTGCGGCCGTCACCGCCTCCGGCCCCCCGGCTCTCCCCGGCCCTCCCCGGGCCTGCCACCGCTTTCCCGGCACTGCCCCTCCGACATGCTTCCTGCTTTCCGACGAGTCCGGAAGGCAATGAAAAGCCCGCGGATACGCGACCAATCAGGCGTATTTGAAAAACTACTTATAATTACCAAATAGGAGAATTTAGCGAATATTAAAAGAACCAGAAATGTATAGTTGTGGAAAAAGTAATCATATTTCCCGTAATTACGTGTTTTTAGATTTGCTTTTAGTCGGGTTTCCTAAACCTTATATTGGTAGTATATGTCAATATTTGTATTTATTTTTAGTTCTGAGCAATTATTACAAGTGATTATTTTCTCTGTATTTCTGTATTTATTTTATTTGGTGCCTATCACAAGTCAAAGGGAACGCAACCTTTTGAATGAAGCTAATACATACTTGATCTGCAGGCGGTGCTTCGAGGCCGCAGGCCTTCCAGGGGCCCCGCAGGTGGTGTAAGGGGCCCCCGGCACTAATAAAAGGCCCCCGCGCCCTTCATTTCCAAGCAGCTCGGCTCTTTGGCGCATCCGCCCTTCGCCCGTGGCTGGCCGGGCAGCACCGGCTTCTGCAGCGTCAGCGTTTTACCGGGTGATTAATCGCGGGGGAAATTCGTGCGGAGTTCGGGGGCTGCTGGCCGTGCAGTCTGTGTCTGGCGTGTCATGCAGGCACCTATAGACGACATCGCCGCCATTGCATGGCACAGTGAGCCTGATTGAAACAGACTGTTTCCTAAGATTGGTCCAAACGTCCATCTGTACATCCAGCTGCCATGACTGCATGTCTAGTGCATTATATACTTTTTCACATTTCAAAGTTTTATTGCAATGGAAAGTTGTAATGAAATTCCCGCTCAGGTGCACTCCAGATATGTTAGGCTAGGAGTCATTTGGACCCAAGCCTCCCCAAAAGAGCTATTCTAGCCCCTGCCTCCCCCAAACGTCACACACCTAGGACGCTGTCTTCTGTTTTGTTCGAATTTAACTTTTTACTAAAGGCGTTTATCCTAAAACAAAAAAGCCCAGTGGCTATGGATCTCCTGCTTCTACCCCACGCTCGCAGTGAGCAACTTTGATCATTTTATTATTTCATTCATACTTATATTCTGTTGTACTTGTCGACACTTAGTGGCGGCACCAGAAAAGAACAGACCGAATATCAGTATGGATAAATAAAAGCATGAGAAATGGCGTGTATGAGTGGTAACGTCGTGACATTTCCCATGGTGGTTTTCAGCTGTCTGCAGCACGTGCATGGGCCGCAGCACGCGAATGGGCCGCAGCACGCGAATGGGCCACTCCGCGTGAATGGGCTGCAGCACGCGAATGGGCATACAGCTGGTCGCTTTTATAATGTGCTTCTGCTAAACTGCTGAATTGTTTGTCAGGATGAGGCCGGACGGCTAGCCGCAAATTTCTGAACAGGCGATTGGGGAATAAAAAATGAAGGGAAACAGAAATTAAATGGGACGTGGAGAGGTTGGGTGCTATTCTTTTAATGGCAGGGGGGAAATGAAGACTGATTTACATGACTGAATGCCTGTTTTTTATTCCCAGCTCATTTGGCAGGAAAAATGGGAAGGTAATTGGCCCACTTTTGTTAAAGTCCTCAAAACATTACTTATTGACTGAAATTAATCACCGTTTACGCTCTATGTAGAAGAAGCTGCCTTAGCACTTAGCATTCTGCTTCATCACCAGCAATATCCTTGCAGGAGAAAGGAGACTGAGCTTCAGTGATGAAGTGGGAATGAGATTAAGCCTGATGCTGATTGTCAGCATCATCACCCTGCCTACTTTGGGGACTGAACGCCTCCTCACCTCGGCAATACAGCCGGCTGGAGCTCAGCTCCGCCTCCTCACCTCGGCAATACAGCCGGCCGGAGCACAGCTCCGCCTCCTCACCTCGGCAGCACAGCCGGCCGGAGCACAGCTCCGCCTCCTCACCTCGGCAGTACAGCCGGCTGGAGCACAGCTCCACCTCCTCACCTCCGCCTCCTCACCTCAGCAGTACAGCCAGCCAGAGCTCAGCTCCGCCTCCTCACCTCGGCAACACAGCTGGCCGGAGCAGAGCTCCGCCTCCTCACCACGGCAATACAGCCGGCCGGAGCTCAGCTCCGCCTCCTCACCTCGGTAATACAGCCGGCCGGAGCTCAGCTCCGCCTCCTCACCTCAGCAATACAGCCGGCCGGAGCTCAGCTCCGCCTCCTCACCTCGGGAAATACAGCCGGCCGGAGCACAGCTCCGCCTCCTCACCTTAGCAGTACAGCCGGCCGGAGCACAGCTGGTGCGAGTCAAGGTAAATAAAGATGTTCTGAGAGATACTGACCACTGAGAGTAAAGAAGGCCCCCCCTCCTCACAAAAGCAGATATAACCCCTGGTCATCACCACTTTTTTTCATTCAAAAAAGTCGGGTTCCACAGCAATAATGGAGAGAAGCTGACTGCGTTTAACTTACTGAACCTTCTAAATGACATAAAGAAAATGTATCAAATCTCGTCTTAAAGCATTTAGCTACCTCTGAGGAAGAGCAGAGGCCAGAATGAGGGCCCAAATGCCTACTAAATAATTCATGTTATGCATTTTCTAGGTAAAGTTGAACAAGTTGCTAGAAATGCAAGGCATGGACAATGCAGTTACTGTAGAATGCCTTTTCCTGATTGTGTGCTCTGATGGAGCAGTCAGGTTCTGAGCTGCCTTCCCCTGATCTGTCGCCCTTCTGCTTCGCTTATTACATCTTCGTTGTTTGTCACAGCTTTAGGAATTAGAATTCACTCCAGCTGTATCACTCCCCCTTCCAGTAAGGCAGAGAGAGAACGTCTGTGCTGGACCATATGATCAGGGGAGGTTAATGCACTTAGAGTTATTTCACAGCCCATTAAGGAGCTTATGGTGACCCCGCGACCCCTGAGCCAACAACACTGAATCTGTTATCATCGCTACGGCATCACTGCAGGGACAGTCAGAACCACAAAGGGCTTTTAAAAAACCCAAGTTCCTACTTGGTAAAGGGAGAATGAATTCCACCACTACATACTCACACATACACACACACACACACTCAGACTTGCGTACCTATCTAAATGGGGACCTTCCATTCATTTCTATGGAAAAAAACCCTAATTCCAGTCATGACAGCCTTAACCCCTACCCAGCCCTAACCTTAACTATACGTAACCAACCCAAATACAAGACATTTTTAGTTTTTTTTATTGCATCCAAATGGGGACCTGAAAAGGTGTCCCCAAAAGTAGGGAAATTTCATGTACTTCCACACTTTGGGGACATTTTGGGTGCTCAAATGTGATCTATGCAACCCCCCCGACACACGCACAGACACACACACTAGGGTTGTCCAGGGTTTCTTTGCTGGAAGGGGCTGCTTGTCATTGATGTGTGACTGTGCCCAGCCGTAAGGGGCGCGAGACGCGTGGCACACAGCTCGTGCACGCTATGCTTAGTGTGACTGTGCCCAGCCGTAAGGGGCGGGAGACGCGTGGCACACAGCTCGTGCACGCTATGCTTAGTGTGACTGTGCACAGCCTTAAGGGGCGGGAGACGCGTGGCACACAGCTCGTGCACGCTATGCTTAGTGTGACTGTGCACAGCCGTAAGGGGCGGGAGACGCGTGGCACACAGCTCGTGCACGCTATGCTTAGTGTGATCTCGAAGGGAGCTCGTTTATTGCCTTGACGTTTGAGGACGCAGGTACAGCTGCGTGGTATCAGCAGGTATGGTCTCTGAAGGTGACCTGCCATTGTGGTAACTTCTCGCAGTGGTAACTTTAATTATCTGGAATTTGTGAAATATTCAGTTATATATATTTATCTGGAAGTTTAAAGCAGAATGCTAACTAAGGAATTTATAATAGCATATTGTACTAAGAAGGTAATAATAATGATAATAAGAATAATAAATTATAATCAATTTAAATAAATTGTTATTAATGATACTGTTATAACTGTAATGTATGATGATAAGAACAATAGATAATACCTTAATATTATTATTGTTGTAATTATTACATTTATACATATTTTATTGGAAATGATTACTTATGTTGTATATTACTGGGTAAAATTTCTGTAATACTACAGTATAAAGTTTTAGTCTGTGTTTTTCATGACCTTCCGGTGTGTTTTTGCTTAGCTAAAATGTTTTTTTACTGATACTACAATAAAATATTGAAATTCACCCATATTTCACTCTATCATTGTGAATCACTTCAGAGCACTTGAAAAACGAATAATATTAGGCAGTCTGTATGTGATCGAGTATTATATTCATCATATTATTTGCATCATATTACATTCATCGTGTTGTGAAGTTAACGCAGAGAAAACTGAGTCTGATAGAAAAAAGAGGGAAAAAACAACCTTAAATCGACCCCGTCAGATAGCCCCTCTGATTCTCCCAGGCCTCCCTCCCCTTCACCCCCTCCCTAGTGACCTGGCCCCTCCACCAAAACTACACAAGAACAAGACATTTAGGTAGGAAGACAGCAGGACGGTGGCAGAATTTATATCCCTCCCCACCGCGTGCCCAGGCAATATGTTGCCTTTCTGGGACTTATCAATGTGATTGATGGTTGGGCCACACAGCAGAAGGCTCCCTTGCCTTTATCAAATGGGACACCCTCAACAAATTGGACAGTGCTGGTCTAACAAGTCCGTCAGTTAGCACATAGCTGCCCCAGATCCTCCGCAAACTTCTTCCCCCCCCGTCTGCCGCAGCAGCCGCCATCAAGGCAGTAATTTGCGTGGCACAGTGCCGGAGGAAGGTCCATCAGCGCGTTTGTAAGCTTAACCGTTTCGCTTTTCTTTCATATGAAAATCAAACACACTAACGTAACAGGTCGTAAAAGGATAGAAAATCGTGAGTTTATTTTTAACCAACCCCTCTGCAAAACCTCCAGCGTTCTGAGCTGAGAGGAGTACTGGCTACCGACTGGGAACTGGGAATCCCTGCTCTACAGAGTTTCGTAGATTTTAACATAATGGGCCCAATTTTAAAGATCTAAAGCTTACGATCTGAAGCTCATAGCGTAAGATATTTTAGGACGTGGCTAACCCACTTTTGCTACTTTGACGATGGAAAAATTGTCACTGGTGCATATTCCAAAACAGTTGTACAAAGTGTAGTAACTAGTCTTGGGTGTGTTTGGGGTGTAACATGCTGTAAACCAATCAGAGTGTCCTCTCCCACTCCCTTTAAGTTCCAGGTGTGCCTACACCCCGGTGGATTGGTATTATAACGCCGGACTTGCCAGGAAGTAGACAAGAGCACTTCTCTGCTCATGCTCGTGCGAGGAGTGAAAGTGTGCAAGCAGACTGTCACGAGTGACGGTAGGATTCCTCCAAAGGAGAGTTCTGCATTCCCACGGGACATGCTGCCCTTGCGTTTGTGCATGCGGGAGCTGGCTCTGTTATTTATCACAATATTATTTATGTTTATGAGTAAATAGAAAGTCACATTAAAATTTTTACCGAATATAAGGAAAATAGGCCGCCATGCCTAATTTGGTTTTTACAGTCTCCTGTCACTCCCGTGAGCAAACGGCTAATGACAGCAGAGCCAGCACGAAAATCGTTAGCGCTTAAGGAAGGATGATTATAAAAGATCCTCATTGTAGTTTTTTTATTTGCAATCTTTTGAATATTCGTGTGCTGCTGTGCGTCCCTGACGTCAGACGTGGTTTCTGCTGGTTAAAAGTGCGATCATTCGCCAATGCCTCTAAATAGCCATGTGCCAACAGTACACCTGACTCCACAACCAGGGGCCCTCAGATGCCTGCAAGTTCATGTGCTATTTAAACAGCGTGGGCACTAGAGGAGAGAACTGCGCGGGGCTCATGCCAGTAAAGACCCTGGCATCGTACCTGCCTCTGCTTTGCCCCAGATGCCAAATCGAGCCCCATATGATAACGGTAGTCTTCTGTTTAGGCGTGGGTTGTTGGAAATGAGACCGATATGCTGAGAAATCCTCGCTGTGCTAAGCTAAGTCCTGTTTCTCACACTTCAAGGTCACGCCGTTACGAGTGTGATTCACACCGGGAAGTCTTAAGGAACACTCTCACTACGCTAGCGTTCGAAAGTTTGGGGTCACTTAGTAATTTCCCATGGAATAGCCTTCATTTCTCAGAACAAGAATAGATTGATGAGTTTCAGAAGAAAGTTGTTTCTGGCCATTTTGTGACTTCAGTTGAACCCACAACTGCTGATGCTCCAGATTCGCAACTAATCTAAAGATGGCCAGTTTTGTTGCTTCTGTAATCTGCACAATAGTTTTCACAGTGGTAACATTATTTCCAAAAGAATTTCTACTGATCAAATATGCCTTTTCAAATGATAAACTTGGATTAGCAAACATAACGTGCCACTGAAACACGGGGCTGATGGTGACTGATGTCAGGTTGCTGACATCAGGCCTCTGTACACCAAAGTAAATATTACATGAAAATATTGAAATTGAATATTACATGAAAACAGCTAAAATAGTAATTTAATAAGTAAAAAAATTGCTTTTCTTTTGGAAATAAGAACTTTTTTTAACATTATTAAGTTAAAAAATGCTGTATAATGACTGCTTTAAGTAAAGTGTTACTCTAATTTTTCTAGAAGTAAAAGCAAAAAAAATTATATCCCTTGGGTTCTTGCTTGCTAAAATATGTGTAAAAATGTTCTTTTAATGTAATTTAAAAAACATGCTCACATGAAGTAATTTCATTTGAAATGTTTGCAGAGTTTAACTTTGCATTATTTTATGGGTAGCACACGCTATCAAAACCTCTAGACATAAAACTGTTGATTAAATAAGAGAAACACATTTGCGTAATTAGGATCTGCAATAGTTGGGTGGCAGTAGATGTTTCGTCCTGTTTCATGTTAGAGCCAAAGTTTTCTTTCGGATTGTACGGCTAAGCAAACGGAAGGTCGCGCGTGCTGCATGTCTGCGGCCCGTTCCCCGGGCATGAATGTGAGAGCGCTGTGCGCTGACTCGCTTAAGGCTTTCCGGCATCCCTCAGCAGGCACCCCGGCTCTGCCACTTTGCATCTAAACAGGACTACAGTCAGCACAGCGTGAGCCCGCCTTTGGCAGGCAGCCGTAGACCTGCTCCGGGCTGATCCGTTTGACAGTTAGGCTTCCACTGCAGGGTCTCAGCAAGGTGGACGAAGGGCCGGCCCCCTGGAGGCCGAACCCTGTCCATGCGTGTAGTGACATCATCGCCATAATTTACTCCTCTCCTTTGTGGAATCCACAGTTGACGTTCGTTTCAGCAGGCAGATAAATCAGGAGGGCCCAGAGGCATCCTGGGTAACAGAAAGTGGGTAACTAACTCCGCTCGCAGGGCGGCCCAGCGATGCCTGGCCAGACACCAGCTCCCTGCTCGCCGAAATCAGGGTCCGAGGAAGCAGCTTTATTGATGGGCGAATTCCACGGGGAGAGGCTGGGCCTCTTTCCCTAATGATGTCACATCCATCCTGAGGGCGGCCTGCGGACAGG
>JAODKM010000038.1:18653164-18668634 GCA_026780845.1 Petrocephalus sullivani
GGTCCAGGCGGTGGGTAGGGGGGGGCCGGGGGGGGGGGCGCGGGCGTGGGGCCCCGCCGAAAGGGGCACCGGCGGCGCGGCGCGGCCGGCGTGGGGGCTGGGGGGGGGGGGGGGGGGGGGGCACTGTCCATCAGTTCCTCTTCTCGCTTCTGACCATCGGTCGTCCAAATACAAAAAAGTAAAAGGAAAGACATGAAAAATAATTTGAGAGTGGAAGGCAGAATAAACGCTGCTGTGGCACGGGGCGGAAGGGGGCATCGGCTACCCTGAGGGGGCGTCTCCTCGCAAAAGGGGGGCTCTCCTGACAGCTCAGCATTTCCTTACCGGACATGGGAGTGCGCCTCCGGGACTGCTCACTTTCCACGACGAACAAAGAGTCCAGATGTTCAGCCTGGTCGGGTCGCCAGAACATGTATTTATGTATTGTGGCCCTTTTGTTGTGCCTCTCTGCCATATGCACGCTGTCACTGGCCAAGTGCATTCTGGAAGCTTTCAGAGTGTGATCTCCCACAGAACCGTTCCTTAGCTAACGTGCCTAATTAGAGAATGTGTGAAAGAACAGTGAGCCTGGTGTTCATCTTGGTTTTAGGTGTTTGAATCTTTAATGAGACCTGTGCTCTCGCACTCAAAGGGCAGGCTCTGTCCTGGTCTTAGGGTCACGCCCTCCGAGCTTCCAGAGGGCGCTGTCAGTTTACCTGGTTTGACCCCTCCGAACCTGCTTATGCCCCCCCCCCTTCCCTGATTGTCTGTTTTGTTAACCAGATGACAAGCTGGCGAGAGTCAATAGACTGAACCAGAAAACATAAGGCCCTTTTGTACGTGAAGGTGATTAATTGGGAATAAATAATTTATTAATAAGGAATAAATAACATTTTAGTTTTTATATTTTTCAAATGATGCAGCTGGTTTTGCGTGGACAGACGGTTCCGAATTCTGAGTGCACTGAGCAGTGCTGGCGCGAGTTAAAGACCAGATTAGCACCATGATGTACTCTTTGTCAAATGCAGAAATATTCGAGTGTGAGACCCCTGGAAATGTCTCTGCTGCCCGTATAATTCCACAGATGCCTTAAACTCCGGAGGACGTTATTCCTGTTGATTTGTGGCCGCTCCCTGGGATCAGCTGACGGCGAAGCAGATAATAGTCCTTCCTTTGTAATCTCATGGCAGGTCTGTGATGGTGTTTGGAAATGATCTGAAGCGAACGATTTGTGGTGGGAAAATCGTGGCTGGGAGCTTAGCGGCCATTAATAAAAGCACAGAATGGTGATTCGCTTCTGTTTATTTGGAGTGTCTTACGGCTCAGTGTTGACTGTCCAGTGTTGATACAGCAGCCCGAGGAGCAGCTACACAAACTCTGTATGTTTTGTTTGTCCTGCACACAGATGCAATGGTTTTTAAGAGGCGTTTTTGGCCATCTTGGATTGCTGTAGGCTGAGGCTTTCTTAGAGGGTTGGAGGTACGGTCATGCGAGCCAAAGGGAAGCCCGATGCAGCCAATCAGCCGCCAGCACTGATCGGGGGCATGATCATCTGGGTAATGCTATGCTAAATCAATCTCAAACCCTAACGGTATCTGAACATTGAGTTTGTCCCGGGACTGCAGAAGCATTACTGAGACACCAAGTGGTTTTGGGGCTGAACTTGTGAGCAGAAGACGACTCCTTAATCTAAAATCCATGGAGGACACGTTGCGTTGAACGACTGAGCCCAGGATCTGAATAAATGAAGTACGGTGGGTAAATGGCAAATGGTTTTCGCTAAAAACCTTAAGCGGCTGACCGGGAGGGGAGTGGGCTGCTTCGGACGGAGCGCTCTCCAGACGGCTCCCTCTGCCGTGCCGTTTCATTAAGAGTCTCTGCTGAAATTGATGAGCAGACCCTCGGAAATCTGTTCCTGCAGCTGTCAGGCATCGTGGGGATTAAGCAGATGTGCCACCCTCAGCGGCCACAGGCCCGACTGACGCTTGTTTACAGATCTCGCCGCGCCTCTCGCTAGCTTGTTAAAGTCAACGTTGCGGCCCACGCACCTCATAGCGTGGAATCGATGGCTCTAGCAGCACTGGACTGAGACCCTGCACTCTTCCCTTGCGCTTACACCAGTTACTGTTTCCTTTTTATGCCTTGCCTGTCCTCCTGACATGAGTCTTGTGGGATTTTATGTGTGTAATTTTCTGGTCTTGAGCGACTAACTTAATTACGCTTCAAAATGAACAGATTTTTTACTTTTACATGGTGTGTGTATATATTTTTTTAATCTGGATTTGTTTTAGCTGTGTATATATATATTTAGTGCCTTTAAATGTATGTTTCTTTTCCCAGTAATTAATTTAAAAACAAAAGCCAACTGTGCTTTTCTCCTCTGGCCGTGTGCGGCAGACGGGTTTGCTATTCCTCTCTCGTCAATGATGGCACATCCCGGGCCACAATTTTGCACCTTGAGATTATTTTCCTTGAGCAAACTCACCAGGTGTGCAGAGATGCGTTCACAAATATTTTTGTTTGTTCCGCGATGTAATTTCCTGTGATTGGATTCAGCAGCATCCAAACCAGAGCCTGACTGTCCAGGATGGTGTTCATAGAGAATTGCCCAGAGGAGGATGTTCTCAAGAAGCCTGTTGGGAGCCAAGATATCAGGACAGAGAATGATTTCCAGACATTTTTAAGAGCAGGCCATCCCGTGTTAAACAAAGTTATCTACTTTCCCAGAATTTTGAACATCCATTAAAATCATTTTCTTCTGATTTTAAATCCTTAATAATTTACCAACAGGATTATGAAATTTAAGTAAATAATGTTAATTTCATTGCCTTTTGTTTTGTGATTTTGTGGAAAAAAGTATATGAATCAGTTCAGCAGCAGTCTGGATTAAGACTGGAATTAGAATGATCCCGCTTTGCCTGAGTGCGTATGCGCTCTGCCACGTACTCTCTCAGCATTCTCTGCCCTCGTTGTCATTTTCTTTCTTTTCATTTCTTAGAAAGATGCCTGTTTCTAGGAATCCTCTACCCCGGCTAAAATAAGCCTATATCCGCTGTGTTTATTTTTCCGGGGAGGATTAACGCCGGGTCCCGTTCCTGCTGCAGCCTGATTTCCCCCTTTGATTAGCGCGGCGATAGATTCGGAAGACAGTCCGTGGCGGGTCGCCTCCCTGTCCCCCCGCTTGCCATCTCCCTCCTACTAAAGGCTTAACCTTCGCCGTGGCCAGTCTCCGCGCGCCGCCTGCCTATTTCACGGTGGGCAGCTGCCTCAGATTCCTTGTCTTGTTCGGACTTTGCGGCCAGGTTCCGCGGCTTTGAAGTCATGGGTTTCGGATTTCTGCATGGGGTTTGGGAGCCGTACAAACTGTGTGTCAAGGGAGACGGCCACTATAGTGCTTTGTGAGATGCAGCCATTGTATGACAGCTGTCCTCACTTCTGAAGGTGCGTTAAGATGCTCAGAGTCTTTGGGATTATCCTCCGCCCACTGCCCACTGACCTTGCTTTCCTTGGCACCCACAGGGCTGGTGGGTGAGAATGCCCTGCCCATCCCAGAGACCAACGTGGGCAGCCGGATGCTACAGACCATGGGCTGGACTCCGGGAATGGGCCTGGGGCCCGAGGGAAGGGGCATCACAGAACCCATCCGGGCCCTGCAGAGACCCAAGGGAGCAGGCCTCGGTTTCAACTGAGCCCCCCCGAGCGGTCCATGCCACCACAAGGTTCAAGACCCGACTCTGAAAATCGGCCCGGTCCAGTTTACCTCCCGGACACCAGCCGCGGACCGACCTGCGTTCGACCCCGAGGAGCGGCTAAACACGGGGGTGGAAATGGGAGTTTTTAAGAACAACTGAACCACAAACGTCTTATTTTAGAACGAGCCCATGCTGAAACGAGCAGACGCAGACGTAGCGGCCGGAGCTGAAGATCTGTCTTTTTTTGTCACCAGGGGCGTGCTGCATTTGACATTCCCGTAATCAACAGTCAGCATTATGCAGAATTAAGCGCTTTGTTCCCAGGACTGAGCTGCCAGATGCAGTCCAATGATGGGTCAAACCTTAATTCGTCGTTAGTTAAAAACAAATGCTGAAGAAGCACCGTTGTGCCGGATTTATTGTTGTGTAGAGTCCCGTAAAGTTTTGTTTTTATTGTTTTAATAGTTTTTCTTTTTTTTTTACTGCTGAAACCACAAGCGGACCCAGGACGTTGGTGTGTATCTCCAGAGTACATGTGCTGTTGGGGTGAATGGATGGCATCTCCTGTCTATCCAAGTCTCACCAAGGGTGCTGGGAAAGGCAGGA
Organism: Petrocephalus sullivani; assembly: GCA_026780845.1. Lineage (NCBI taxonomy): Eukaryota > Metazoa > Chordata > Actinopteri > Osteoglossiformes > Mormyridae > Petrocephalus > Petrocephalus sullivani. The sequence continues at coordinate 18,657,442 of JAODKM010000038.1, forward strand.
CTCCAGCTCATCCTGCTCATAATCCTTAGTGATTTATGTCCAGTACCAGAATTCAGGAATGAGACCTCTTTGTCTAGGGCCAAGCTGGACAAATGGCAGCATGAGAGCCCTGTGAGTTTGCGTGACCTTCATCTTCATTTTTTTAGACCCAATTTTTTGAGGGAAATCCTAATTGAAAGTGTATCACTTTTATTCCCCAGTAGTCTTAAATGAGTGCCAGTGGGGATGACTGTTTGGATATTAGCTGTTTCAGTTCTACTGTTAGTGTATTCGGGTGCGGTGTGGCTCTGGGGGCATGCCCTCCATGGCAGGGCTCTCGCCTGGCCTGGTAAGGAGAGAGCTCCTCAGTGGGTACCAAGCTTTGCAGGAGGAACTTAAGGAAGCCCAGACCACACAAAAATGACAAAGCTGTGTTCTCTTTATCATTCCAAATGTAAGTCAGTACTGCAAACCTGAAGAACATCCACCTATGCAGTTTTGTAAAACATCCGGAGCTTGTCTGTGGATGAAGCTGCCGTCTGAGTTTGGGTGAGGGCTTACCTGAGGCCCATAAACCGCCTGACTGTTGCTAATGAGTTGGCGTCCTTTTTCGGTGGAACCGTGGGCTCATATGACCTATGACGTCCACGGCCTCAATGCCGCCGGTGATAATCAGCTGGTGTTAAATTACAGAAACGTACAGGAGGAGGCATGTGGGAAATGGAGTATTGGAACTGGCTTTGTCTCTGGTTTCCCTGTCCTGATTTTAAGATTAAAAATTTTATAATGTCATTTCTGATTTTGTTTCTTGTGTGTGAAGGGATTTATTTGGAGTGACCTGGTAGTGACTTGCGAAGTTTTCTGAGCGTGTCAGAAAAGCTTCATTGAAAGCTACTGTGCAATATCTTGGGTTGCTTTTTTTTGTAAGACTTGGATGGATTTCAGCCAACCCCTATCTATTTGCCTAATGCTGGCAGTGTGTGGCTGAGCAGGTTAGAACCCTGAGCCTGTCATCAGTCACTGGCTTGGCCAGTGGTGGCCTGGTGGTTAGGGGAGTGAACAGGTAATCAAAAGGTTGGTTTGAGTCCCCGACTCGCAAGTACCATTGCGGTACCCTGAGCAAAATACTGTCCCCAAGCACTGCTCCCCGGGTGCTGAGTTAGCTGCCCCCAGCTATGTCACAATGTCATATATAGGTTACATGCAGAGGACACATTTCGTCGTTGTGCACAATAACAATCGCCTTTTGGGGTCAGTTTTCCAATTGGGCCCTAGAGCAAGGTTCCTAACCCGAAATTGCTCCAGGGATCCTGTCTGATTCTGCTCAAGATCTCTTTGGATAAATGCAATGCTTAGGCACAGGAGAATAGGATATACAGTCTGTTCCTCAGCTCTGTGAGCCCCCCCATGGGTTTAAAGCCCCAGAGGGTGTGCTCTGGGATACCTTCCCTCCATATATTCAGCCTATAAACTCTATAAACTCTGCCTAGAGTTGTGCACACTCATTGCTGTTCTCCCGCTAAGCTGTGTAGTACAGTCTCCGCACTGCTTCCCCCTTGCCCCTGTTCAGTTAGGACCTTCTCAGCTCAGTGGTGCTGAGATGCAGAACTGAGACCACAGGGGATGTTTGTGTCGCTGGTGTGATGGGTATTTTACTGGATGAGAGAGAGATTCTCACTGGAATCAATTAGGATTTCACAGTGCTGATTTTAAAAACACCATTTATCTGATCTTAAGTGTTGAGTTTTAGATCTAGAGGACCTTTCAGTTTGCTCACTCCGCCTTGGTGCTCCAGGTTTCGCCTTACCTCCAGTCCACTCCTAGACAAACAACATTTTGACTCCGCGATGCTGCACTTTACAAAATGAGATTGCTCTCCTGCCGAAGGTTTGTGATTCAAACCTCGACTCCCTTAGGGCCTTCTGAGGGGAAACAAAATCTGGTTACGCTTCTGCTGATTAAGTGAAATTTTCAAACCTAATTGTCAGTGGACTCAGCAGGGAACAAATGAGCAGTGGAAGACTTGCCCATTTCCATCGGATTAAACCGTGTATGACCAGGGCAGTGTGGCGTTCTAGTGGGTTGTGCAGTCTCCTGCCACCTTCGGGGTCCCGGGCTTGAGGCCAGCCTTAGTCATTGTGTGTGGAAGTCACTTCTGCTCCTTTTGTCCACATTACTTTTATTATATTTAGCAGACGCTTTTGTCCAAGTGATGGAAATGGTACATTTCAAATATACAGCTGTCGAGGAACCTAATAGGACTATGATTCAAATCAGCAGGAAGTATAACATAAGTGGTTTTAGGAAACCTTGAGTGGTATGGATTAGTGGAGGCGTTCCTGGAACAGATGGTTCTTGAGGCATTGGACCAGATGTGGTTCGTTAGCTCCTTCCACTTGCTGGGAACCACACAAGAGAAACATCCACGTTTGACTTTCCTCCCATGATCCAAAGATGTGATCTAAGTGAAATTGTGTCTCTAAATTGCAGATAGTGTGTTCCCTTGTACCCTCAGTTTCCTGGGACGGGCTCCGTGCTTGTGGACTGCCAGCAGTTATGGAAGATGGATGACAGATTTTTGACCACAGCTGCTGGCCCACCAGAAGTTTTTCAGCCGTTCATGGATGGGCACTTTGCATCCACACAGCTCACAATACATTGACCTCCACTCCCCGAGAAGAAGCCTGACCCCAGACACTGAAGGAGAAACCATCCTAATTGGTCTATAATGACCTAATTAGTTAAATCTGTCACCTTATTGTGAGGGAGGAAATTGGCAAATTGGTAATACTGATTACCATTGTTAGTTTATTAATTTGGAAAGGTATGGACGGCCACCATGATTGGATTTATTCGGGGCACAGATGCAAACTGTGCAAGATGAATGTACAAACAGGGTTACAGAAGGTGGTGTCCTGTCTCTCAGCTTCATCTGTGGCTACTCCTCACTCACTCGGCTCGTTGTTCTTCCTTTTCTCCGTGGTCATTGCAGCAGAGCAGCTCTTCTTCCCTGTCGGGAAACTACATGAGAACAGCAGGGACGTTTTGATGAATGTGACACAGGGTATGAATGTATCGCCAGCCGAGTGGCGGCTTCCTGCGTGAAACGCCGCTTTGAAGAATCCAGACTGTGCTCTAATTTGCCCTGATCTCTCGGACCTTTCTTTGATGGTTGAAGGCTGCTTCAGTTCTCCGACACGGCTCCCCCTTCTTACAGGTGCTAGCACTTGGGGTTCTAAATACCATGGTTCTGGTATATTCAGCTCATTATTCACATTTAAAGAAACAAATAATGGTTGCACATCAGCTGCGTAAGACGAGGAGAAAGAACACTTAATGAAAAGTCTATGGAATAGACGTTCTGTCTGCAGATTGAAGCGTAAACTTGATAAGTACAGCATAGTTGGTCCTCACACCTGGAAGTGCCTGAAGCATGATCCTGAGGTCAGAGTGGATGATCATGCAGACCATACCAGAAGACACAGGGTGACGAATAACGTCTTTTGCAAGGTTGCCGGAAAGTGCAATTCTTTAAATTAATTGCCAGATCCATTACAGCCTGCTGGAGTGGTGTAATACTTTACATGTCTGGCACCGTGTGCATAAATAATTTGATAATGAGATATGAGACTAATTAGTGGTACTGCACTTAGCATTGAAGGCCATTACACTTGTTGGGGTTGTGCAGGTCTTCTGGTAATGTTCACTTTCATGGTATGACCTTGAAAATGCACAGTCGGCGCTCATGCTGAATGCACTACAGTATGATTCTTTTTTTTTTTTTTTTGTAGATGTCTGACTTGTCGTGCCTCCAGGGTTGTGGGTTCCCATCCCTCTTGGCTCTTGCATATTCTGCCCGGTGTGATCCTATTTCCTCCTACAGTCGCAACGCAGTTAGGCCATCTAAGTTGTTTCTTGTATGTGATTGTTTGTGGACCCTGTGATGCACTGGTGTTCTGTCCAGAGTGACTTCTGTTGTGTGTCCTGCATGAGGTAGACTCCCAGATGTTCATGGTCCTAGTAATTAGAAGATGGATGAATGGATGTGAAAAATCATTCATATTAATTTGTCCAATTACAGCTCTATTTCCCCAATCTGGACCTCGGAGAAACACCGCTGGTGTAGTGGTGACATGCAAGATTCCCATTCTTCACCCGGTTTGATTCCTTTTTGTCCTAGATATGACTTTTAAACTGCATCTGGCCCTGGCCAACTTGCAGGGGGAAAAAATTGGAGGTTGGTGGTGGGATTGGCTCTCTAGCCACCGTAAAAACACAGATCTATCAAAGCAGACGGGGCCCTTTTTTGTCCTCTGTGGGAGTGGCTCTGCAGCACGAGTCATGAAAGGGACGGGGAAAGCCCTCGGGAGCCTTAGGCCTGCTGGGGTTGGGAGCTGGTGTGGTGCTGAGTCATCATCTGCTGCACGCAGCACTCAAGGCCTAGTCTGAGGTGGCCCATCCAGGTAGCGGGGTGGATAGTCTTATCTGGCACTCCAGCCAAAAACTTCACCCAGCATTGAAATGGCAGACAAGACTCCTTTCTGCTGTCGTTGGGAGTAGTTCTGCTGCAGCTACCCAGTTACAGGGGAGGTTGCTGCATGCATCACAAAGGAGACGCTGGAAAGCCCTCATCCCCAGAAGGGTCTGAACCACCAGAGAGCCAGTGGGGTCAGTCCTGTTGGGGACTGGAACTGGTGAGGTGCTGAGGTAGGGTTGAGCGATATTCGGTTTTCAGACTTGCCAAAATCTTTTAATAATATCGCGATAGCCGGTATTACCGTTTGCAGTACTTTGAAAAGTGTCACTCATTAACAAAAACTGCAGAATTTGGCCACAAGGGGGAATTTAGGTGATGCCACTCTTAAGCCCCTTTCAGACATGCACTGCCACCTGGTCATTTTCTAGATATTACCCAGAGGGGCTGTATATGTGAACAGAAATGTCCAAAACAGTTGTACCGGACATTTAAGACTATCCTGCTAGATCCCTAATACAAAGTCCACATAATTTCCGATTGATTCAGGTGTGAATGGAGCAGGATATTTTCCAGAGAATTCAGTGCAAGCGAGTGGAGTGTTAATGACATTTTCTCAAATACCGCTGGTGCAAAAACGGAATAATATGTAGCTGCTGATATTGCAGGTACGTCGAAATAAATGTAGAATTGATATCAAAGCAAAAATAGTGTGTCATGTGCTGATAAGCAGATGATGTGTTTGTTGGCGAAATCTGTGAGCAAGTGACACCATCTATGGTTTAGCGACCAACATCCTGCTTACAGAGGAATCAAAGCATTACGCACATCCGAATCTGTTCCTCAGAGAGTCGCAGTCAGGACAGGTGGTGGAATGGTCCCTACGGACCACACTACTTCGAGCAGTTGTTTAAAGCTGATCCTCTGGCTAAGCCGAACATCTCTGGGTCCACAGTCCTTGAGGCTGATACTCCGATTAGCAGCAAACCTCGCAGTCTCACTGAGATTGCACAGGTGGTAAACCAGCTAGGGGTAGGGAAGGCCTCAGGTATCTGTGGTATCCAAGGTGAACGTCTCCAAGCTGGTGGTAAGGCTCTCCTGCTGGTATTACAAGTGATCTATGCTTCCATTTGGGAGACGGGCATCATCCCACCTGACTGGAAAATGTGACTTATCTTGTACCTATCTGGAAAGGGAAGGGTTATTGTCGGGATTGCAGCAGCTACAGGGGGATAATACTGCTCTCCATGCCGGGTAAGGGCCTTGCTAGGGTCATCCTCAACAGGATGAGCATTCTTCCCAGTGGATTCTGGGGTTTGTGAGGGGTGTGTTCCTGCTCCTACTCTGTTCCATGCTTGCATGGGCTGGGTCGTGGGATTCAGCACTTGTGGGGCATCTGCTGGTGAAGAAAGATTCACTGATCTTGACTTTCCCAACGATGCTGCGATCTTTGCAGAGTCAATGGAGGCTCTGATCGGGCTCTCTCTCTCTCGAGAGGAGTCCGAGAGAATGTCGACTGCATCAAGAGGTTCACTTTTCTCGACATTTGTCTCTCGTGATTCTTCCTGTGAAGTCAGTAGATGGATCCGGAGAGCATTGGGGGTCATGAGGTCACTGGAAAGGGGTGTGTGGTGCTCCCCATATCTTTGTAAGAGGACAAAGGTCCAAGTGTTTAGAGTCTTGGTGCTCTCTGTTTTGCTGTAAGGCTGCGAGAAATGGACACTACCCAGTACCCTGAGATGAATACAGGACTCCGTGGTACTGTCTCTCTTCCAGGAGCCTTGGCTACCGCTGGTTTGATTTTGTATCGGACAAGTGGTTACTCATGGAGTCCCGAATGAGGAGCGCTCCCTGCACTGGGAGAGAGTATCAGTTGCGTCAGTTACTTAGAATATGTGCCGCAATTCTCCGGTTCCTGTCTGTGGACCCCGAGGACCGGATTTGGAAACACTGAATTATAACGATTGCGGCTTATAAAATGTTTGGCTGCATTTTTCAAAATTTCAAGGTTTCTAGGCTCTCCAAAAGTATTGACAAGCCTCGTCAAGCATGCCAAGACGTTTGATATGAATATTTCATCGCAAACTGTCCAGTTTATTCATCGTGTCATATTTGCCAGGCACCCCCCCCACTGTAGTTTGTGACCTGGTGGTACCTTCCCACGCACTCTCACGACTGCCTTCTGCCCCGTGACATCAGCGTTTCTCTAGCACGTGTAGTGGAGGATTCTCTCCCCATTGTTCTCTCTCCTCCTCTCATTTGCATTCAAGGGACATGGTGGCAGACCTGATTCAACATTCCCACAATACTCACGGCGTCAGATCCGGGCGCGGGGGGCGGGGGGGGGGAGGGAGGTGGACCACAATTCATTGTTCTTAACATCTAGGGGGATGTTTTTTTTCCCCACCATCTTCCCAGTGCCTTTGAGTCAGAAGTGCGGGAAATTGATGTGTGTCAGTTCCCTTTCACGATCCTTTTGTCTGTGATCACAGAGGCCTCCCCAGTGAGGACGGGGATGATACTGTATAGGTAGGGATACTTGGCAGGGACTTAAATAATTGAAGAGGTCTTTGACCCATTCCAGAACAAATGTTCAACCTCAAAGGAAAGGCCAAAACCGTAAAGAAATGTTTTGATTAGTACAGTGTGTGCCCACAATAGTGGGCTTATTTACAGAAAAGGGAAAGGCACGAGTCCCCTTTAACTGTGCTTGTGCGTGCAAGCCCATCTCTTTGTGTGCCCTAGCTTTGTGTGTATGTGTAGCGGGGTCAACTGACCCCGTAAGCCCTGGATATCCATGATTCATCCTATAAAGTTACTGAGACCGAGTGGAGAAATTGATGTTTTGGATGGATGGTAGGAAGAATTTCAAACAACAAGATGCCATTTTGGAAAATCTAAAAACAAACACGAACTGATTATCATGATTATCGAGCAAAGCTCACTTCAGTATGCCGTATTGTTACTAATTGGTAACGATTACTGTCAATCACTGCCTAATGGGAACTGGTTGGTTAAGCAACAGGAAATGGGTTAAGGTAGTCACTCCCTAATAAAGTGAGCAAAATTGACCTGTGGCTGCTTTAGGAGCTGTGCATCTCTCACAGCTGTTAATATGACAGAACGATGTTCTCCAGTAATGTTCGCCAGCATCTAGGCTGATTGCCACCATGAGTGCTTTATGTAAAACACAGGGGGGCAAAGCCACTCTGATTGGTCACTCAATTGCTAATTAAACTCCCGAAGGGCACCTTAAAACGCATTTGCTGTGGTCCACAATGAAGTTATGCTGGGCCGGCTGCAGTTTAGTAGAGGGAAAGTCATCCTTCACACTGTCCTCTCTAACTGAAGAGCCTGTCCCCGGGTTGTGTCGCGGCAGCATGTCGAAAGCGCCCGCCACTGTCGCCGGCCTTCCGCTCGCTTAGCCTTCGCCTGCCAGCTGGCAGCCAGAGCGCCGACTTGTTTCCCTGAAAGTAAACAGCCTTCGCAGCCAACATCTGCCCGGGGAAAAGGGGAAAAACAAACAGCCGCTGCCCGTATACCTAAGTCTGTAGAAGTGCACCTCGTGGGTGCTGTACTGCACGTCTCCGCTGGCATGAATCCGTGTCTCCCATCTAAGGCGCCGTGATGGACAGCTGGCCTCCGCATATCCAGAAGAGGGCCCTTATCCCGAAACGCCCCATCTAAGCCCTCTCTGAGATGGTCCATAGCAGGCGCACTACTGAGGAACATGATTTTCACATGTAGTTACCGTTTGATTTATACCTTAGCCTCCCTCTTCCCTTGCACGCACCATTTGTGGGAAGTCGACCCTCTGTACTATTTACATGCTGATTACAGTTTTATAGCCAATCAGAAGCTGCTGTGTCCTTGCATTTTAATGCCATGTGTCGTGGGCTTGGTTCTGGTGCTGCAAGGATTGCGTCAGGAACTCTAAGGATCCAAAAGCTCTGTCATGGGTACAAATACAATCGAATGCTTGTGTACCTCCATGTAGACGTAACATATAGTGGTAAATAACAATGAACCGCAATTAACAAAAAAGAGAAAAGTGAGAACAGATGCACATACAATATGCACTCGGTGACGAAAGAGTCGGAGTGGTGGAAATGAAATGGATCTGCGCGTGGTTTCATAATTGGTTACAATGGAACTTCTACATGGTACTTTTTGAGGCAAAACTGATCATCTGTAGAAAGGGAATTTCTACTAAATGACCTCAACCTGGTAACGACTGTCTAATATCCCAGTTAATCGGCATAGCATGTAGGTTTTCGATGGCTAGTTCTTGGAGTACTGAATGTTCTGTGGTACCAGCCAATCGGAGCCTGCGGCAGAGTTGAAAGTATGCATGTAAATAGTCAGAGGCCTACCTGATGCCTCTGTCCTCCCCAGCTTTGTGTGTGTGCAGTCTGCATGGTCTCCTCCAGGTACTCGGGTTTTCTCCCACAGGCCAAAAGCATGCGGCTTGGCCAACTGGCATCTCCCAATTGCCTGTAGCCTGAGATTGTGTGTGAAAGTGGCATCCTATGCTGTGTCCCCTTCCTAATGCCGGGCCTCCTCGCATGGGCTCTGAGCTCATCGTGATCCTGGACTGGGCTGTTGTATGCTTCCTACAAAGCTATACCATGTGCAGCAGACTAATGCTCACTATACCACACATCTGCAGAACTGTGATTAGCACATTGACAGCATGTGTGCAGTACAGCTCAATCCATATAGTCGCGTAATACTCAATTATTAAATATTAATGACGAGATTCGTTTTTAATCCATGGTCTAGAATGGAACTAAAGCAAATCACCCCTGGCTGGTGCATCTATTTTACCTCCATCCATTTCCTACACGTGCTTTTCATACGGCGGGGGATCATGGCACGGGGGCATGGCAGGGAATAACCCAAATGTACTGTATTTGCGGTCAGATATCTGTACATCTGTCCACTTAAACGTCAGGTCTGTCTTTCCTTTACTAACTGTTGGCTTCTTCCTCATGGGCAGCTTAACATTTTTATCCATTTCTACAGCTGGATGTTCTACTGGTAGGTGAAGTGTGTTGCCTGCAATAACCCCCCACTGCTCTGTGTCCTTAAGCGCTTCTGCCGTGCAAGCAGGACCTATGGAACGTGGCATGTATACCGACGGGCTCTGTCTGGGAGTAAGTCCGTGACAGTGCGGCATCTTGGGCAGAGTAGCTGTAAACCCGTGCAGAACTTCGTCCCTTTAGGAAGCTGTTGGTACTTGCTCCATGGTTGAAGTAGGTCTCTGGATTTGGGCTGAAAATAACAGGGATTTTGGAGAAGCTTTCCTTCCATGGGCAGGACTGTTTCCCATGGCCAGGACACTAGTGGTCCCACGGAGTGACGTGCATCTCGCGCATATTCTTGCCGTCACCACTTGGCTTTAAATGGTTGTTCTTCCCTTTAATTTCCCCAGAATCCCAACTGCTATCAGCAGCTCCTTTTTGTAGAATTTCCCAGAAAGCATAATGTCAGCTATTCATATCTGATGTCAAGTTAAACCTCATATAGATTTATTCTAGTTGTCAATAGCTTCAAATCCTGTCTGTTTCCCAGAGAGGTGCCTTTTAATTATGACATTGCTGTCGAAATAAGCCCCCCCCCCCATCCCACACCAGACTTAATCAAAGCCCTGTTGCTGAGTGCCATCTCTGGTGCCGGGAATTGTGGGTAACGGATTACCTGTGGTCCCAGCCGAGGTGTGAAGTGAACCTGGGCCCTTTGTGAGGCTCTTGGGGGCTGAGCAGATGGCAGCAGGCAGGTAGGCAGGCCTAGTTTGAGGTGCGGCGCCCCCTTGCTGCGCGTCGGCACACGCCAGACTGAGCCCCGTTACCGCGGATGGTGTGGGGCTTTTTATAAGGTGAGGTCACCCCAAAAGGCATCTGAGGCATCCCAAAAGCTCTGTGCTGGTCAGTGGGTCACCACTATCACTTAAATTACTGAGCAAGGGCCATTATTCACACACTATTTACTACATCCAGCAAAAAGTAGGAATCACTTATAACCATAAATGTGATTTTCTGCTGTCACCAGTAATGATAGTAACACCATCCATCCATTAGATATTATCAGCAGTTTTGCTAATTACTTCCTCTGTAATATGATGGTTCCCTGCACCGTTATCTAGTAAAAACAAATGTTTTCTCAACTGAAATTTCTGTTCCTTCGTGGGATGGCTGAAAGCAAGTCTTCTTGGACTTTCCTAAACCAGATCCTGGATTTTTCATCAACTTAGATGGAATTTGTGCATTGATCCTGGACATGGTATTGGGGAACCTGATATCTGTCCTGGCACAGTGCAGCACAGGGCTGGACATGATACTGGGGAACCTGATATCTGTCCTGGCACAGTGCAGCACAGGGCTGGACATGATACTGGGGAACCTGAAATCTGTCCTGGCACAGTGCAGCACAGGGCTGGACATGGTACTGGGGAACCTGATATCTGTCCAGGCACAGTGAAGCACAGGGCTGGATGTGGTACTGGGGAACCTGAAATCTGTCCTGGCATAGTGCAGCACTGGGCTGGACATGGTACTGGGGAACCTGATATCTGTCCTGGCACAGTGCAGCACAGGGCTGGACATGGTACTGGGGGAACCTGAAATCTGTCCTGGCACAGTGCAGCACAGGGCTGGACATGGTACTGGGGAACCTGAAATCTGTCCTGGCACAGTGCAGCACAGGGCTGGACATGGTACTGGGGAACCTGATATCTGTCC
>JAODKM010000038.1:18700606-18715473 GCA_026780845.1 Petrocephalus sullivani
ATTTGTGCATACCTATGTGCTGTATTTGTGCGTACATGTGTGCTGTATTTGTGCATACTTATTTGCTGTATTTGTGCATACCTATGTGCTGTATTTGTGCTTACGTATGTGCTGTATTTGTGCGTACATATGTGCTGTATTTGTGCGTACATATGTGCTGTATTTGTGCGTACGTATGTGCTGTATTTGTGCATACTTATTTGCTGTATTTGTGCGTACCTATGTGCTGTATTTGTGCATACCTATGTGCTGTATTTGTGCGTACGTATGTGCTGTATTTGTGCATACCTATGTGCTGTATTTGTGCGTACGTATTTACTGTATTTGTGCATACGTATTTGCTGTATTTGTGCATTCCTATGTGTGTACAGCAGGAGAAAGACCTTAAACACAGATGGCGGGGGAGAAAACACCAAAGTGGTGGTTTTATTGGAGTGAAGCGGCCGGGCTGGAGGCTGTGGGGATGCGCGCGGCTCGAAGGCACTGTAAAAATCATACGTGATTCAAGTGGAAATGTGGCCTTTGTGAGGAACAGCGCCCCTCGGAGGGACCGATGCCAATAACGGGTGCGGAAAGGCAAATGGCTGCCTCACACACCGGGGGTCCGCTTGAGATTCGGTTGAGTCTTTGGTTTTGTGGGGGCACAGGGATATTAGAGGGGGGGATAAAATCATTGATTGTTCATATTGAGGGCTTTCTCTGTGCCCATGACTCCATCTCCATAAGGAGACTGCAGAACAGTCTGAGTTAGCTGCTGATTTGGCCATGCCGCTCTTGGGTTGTCCGCACCCCTTTTACGATTATCGTTTCGGGGTGGGGTTTGGGGGGGCTCTGAGCGTCGCTAATCCTTTCAGGCTGTCCGAGCAGAAAGGGCAAGCATATTTATAGCAAACTGAATCAGTCTGCAACAAATGCACAACAAGCTTTCGCTGTGCTATTTCAATGCTCTGAAGTACAATCACAGCAAAGGAGCATGCAAATTAGGCTCTAAGTCACCCGGGGTTGGCACCGCGGCGCTCTCCTCTCACTAGTGCTTTTCCACGACGTGGCGGGGGGGTGGGGTAGAGGGAACAGGTGGTCAAAAAATGCTAAAGGACCTGTTTTCATGGCTCGCATCCAGCTGCTCGCCTTCCTCTTTGTGTCAGCTGAGCCGTGCCATGGCTTTAAGAGATGAAGTCGTCAGCCTCGCTGTGTCTAGTAGAAGCAAGTGTTTCGTTCTAGTTACACGTTTGTTTGATTGCTTGTTTGTTTGCCTGTTCGTTTGTCTGCTGCGACAGGGGTCGGCGATGCCTGGCAACTGAATTAGGAGCCCCTTGCTGTAGAAATGTGATGCAGAAAACGCAGACACTGGCTTCAGATACGTTAGAGGTGTAAGCAGCTGGAAGTTTGGGACACTCAGCACGATGGCTGCCGTTCTTGGTATAGAGTGAGTTTCTTATGTTACGTTCACGACCCGCCCTCAGGGGGACAAACAGTCCAAATGGCTCCTGCTTCCCGCCACCACCACCTCCAATGTTTTACAGCCATCTCTCTCAGATTGCCCTGTCTGGATATTTATTATTATTATTATTATTAGGGCTGGGGTTTTGGTTTGGAATTTGTATTGTATGTTAATGGGTGTCCCAAATCGATCCATAGGACCTGTGTTTGCTTGTTTGTGTGTGCACTATGATGGACTGGAATCCTGTGCATCTTGGGAAAAGCAAAGCCCTGGACTTGCTAGGCAAGGGATGATGGATGGAATATTACCGTGTTCTTTTTTTTTTTTTTTTACAAATGCGTGCAGATTACAGTTTTTGAATTGTAAGAGCTAGAAACTGCCACATTTGAAAAGTTTTCTCGATGTTACTCAGGTGATTTTTTTTTTGGTCTAGGGAACCTCCTTTAGACTGGCCGTCCAATTTTAGAATAAATCCCGTCAGCAACATTTATGATTGCTCTGCCTTTTTCGGTCTGAATCTGGTAATTGTTATTTTTCATAAGCGCAGCGCGGTCACGCAGGTCGCTCACATGGCCCGGTAATTTCCCACGATGGAAACGCCGGCATGAGGCGCCGTCGCCGAGATGTTTATCTGTTGCTCCATGAAAACAAGATCGCGCTCGCATCCAGCCGCCGCCGCTGTTTTTAGAAACGCGCTGTAGGAAAACCTGACTTCACTTCCAGATTTGCGTGCACACAAGATCAATTTTATTTATGTGGGCTTGATTAAACATCTCCCGGAGAAAGAAAGCACTGGAAAAACCACGGACCTTCTTTCTTATTTAATTACAAATTACCAGTAAGAAGACGAAAGCCTGTTGTGATTTAGAAACATTTGAAATGACAGTTTTTCTTGGCGCCGAAGTTTTTATAAATATTTATAGCCGCAGCTAATGACGCTTTGATAGCATTTCTGTTCTGGTGATTGCATCGATTCATCTGAACGCAAAATATCATTCCGCACGTCATTAACTCGGCGACATTTTAATCCGGCGCTGATTGAGGACCGGGATCCTGCGGGCCGCCCGAAGCGTGGTGCACCGCCAGGGCCAGAGATTCCGGGCAGGGTTACGGCGGGGGGGGGTCTGGTATAACGTGCGATTGTCGCGTCACACTCCTGTAAATCTTATTTTTTCACTGTATTCAAAACACGGGATCAGTCGAGGTCCGAGCTGCAGATTTCAGATTTTCCACTGGTCCAGTTCAAACCAGTCATGCTGGGCTTTGACACCTCAGCTGTTTATATTGCTTTCTGATCTCTCCTTCACATCAGCAGTTGTGCTTTGCAGAAGTGCTTACAGCCCGTTTTTTTTATCACTCCACCCACCTCCACCCCCCCACCCCACCCCCTGCACTGGCTGGTCGGCACGGCAACGGCGACTCCGCAGAGCCTGCGAGAGGGCCGCCCGCGGGAGTGGGAACGCCGGGGCAGCGGCCTGCCGGGCGTGAGCCCGGGAGATAACGGTCGGACATGTGAGAAGTTGGATTACAGGACGATAAAACTGTCACCTGCGGCGGGCTGCGCTGCGAGATTCCCGGCAAATAGGCCGCACCTGGAGGCGTTCCCAGAGTCGCCACATGGAAAAGGCTCTGTATTTATAGTATGAGCTTTACATTTTGAACCAATGGATATTTTAAGTATTTTGACATTCTGTTATTGGACTCTACTGTCAAATTATACCTTGTCCAGCATAAATGCTAAAATATATCTTTTATTTATGTTTTCACCAATTCTTGGTCAGACTGCTGGATCCTTCATTGCCGTATGGTCATGGGTGTGTACGTGTGAACTGAGCATGCTCACTGTTTGAGCTAATAACTCGTAGCTTAACTTAAGGCCTTAAGAGACCCATTTACGCATCGACCATGATATCCATGTTTGGCATGAGTCTTTCACGACTGCCCCTTCTGGGTGTTCTGGTCGAGTCGAGCACTGGAGAAGCTCGTTTCAGTCCCTCCGTCTGTCTACCTGCATTTCTCTCTGTGTACATAAAACGTTACGATCAGATCGGTGTCTGCCCCACACAAACCAGGCAGCTTCCCATTTCCCACAGTTTTTTTTCTGAGTAATGTGGACAACTTGTAATGCAGTGGGACACACACCACCAGACACACTGCAGTTAGAATAAATATACAAATAGCTTTCCTGTGCTGCCCCACTTCTGTTTCCTTATTTTCAGCGTCCTTTATTTTGAAAAATGTTTACCATCATCAGTAGTAATGACCCTCTTTTGATTCCACTGAAGCACCAGTACAAGCATCCTTTTTAATTGCCATTATCTTTTTTCCGGCCTAACTGGCTGCCAATTGTGAATGAAAAGGGCGAGCCGGTTTTCCTCAGCGAGGACTCGTTAGCGCTGGCGGATCGCTGTTGGAAAGCAGGGCTGCCCGCCTCCCATTGCCGCGCGCGGCGTTCCCGCGTCCGCTCCTTTGCGCCGCATCTCTGGGGATAACATTCCCCGGGAAGCCAAGCTGGCTCACGCCACTGCTGCAGCTTCTAAAATAGCCGGAGTCGAGTGTCACCTGTGCACCGCCAGCGTCATGAATATTCATTCCCAAACTTCAAGCACTCTGTCACAGTCTGCCTGGAACACTAAAAGGAATTAAACGCAATGCTACCCCCTCCATTCATCTTCTCTTCTCTCCCGGACCTCTCAAATTTGCCAGAACAGAAATAGTAGCCTGTGGAAGGGAAAAAAATACAATTAGTTATCTTTCAAATGATAGCGTGAAGCTAATGTTTCTATGACTTAAGTGTGTCATCAGATTGCAAAATCTACAGTTATGCTGTTGATGCTTTTTGGGTGGTATGGCTGTCCATTGGTTCTTAGATGGTAGAACGTTAAGCTTAGCTGGGAAAGCATGGTGGGTCCCCATAGCTGTGAGGGTGCGGCGGGTCCCCTTAGCTGACAGGGCGCGGCGGGTTCCCTTAGCTGTGAGGGCGCGGCAGTTCCCCTCAGCTGAGAGGGCGTGGCGGGTCCCCTTAGCTGACAGGGCAAGGCGGGTCCCCTTAACTGTGAGGGCGTGGCGGTTCCCCTTAGCTGAGAGGGCACGGCGGGTCCCCTTAGCAGGGAGGGCGCGGCGAGTCCCCTTAGCTGGGTGGGCACTGTGGTTCCCCTTAGCTGGGAGGGAACGGGGGTTCCCTTTAGCTGAGGGTAAGGACATAGACTTACATAAATAAAGTATGCTAACAGCTATGAGAGTAAGGACATAGACTTAGCTAACAGCTATTTCTCATGCATCTGACCCCTTAGCTGGGTGGGCACTGTGGTTCCCCTTAGCTGGGAGGGCACGGGGGTTCCCTTTAGCTGAGAGGGCACGGCGGTTCCCCTTAGATGAGAGAGCACGGTGGGTACCTGTTTGGAAGAGTATCACAGCAAGAGCATGTTGATTCTGGTAGAATTATGGAGAACCAATCCATTGGGGTTTGGTGGATGTGTGGCCGGGCTGGTCTTTACTGCTGATTGTGTTCATGTGGGTATCAGCATGTTTACTGTAGTCAGCTGACACGTTTGGTCCACACTGATGTTATTTTGGGAGGAACTTTTTTTGAAAAATATATGTTATCAAATATTGCGGATAGTTCAGGAATAAGATCAGATTCTGAAGTAGTGGGAATGAGGATATATTATTATACAGATTTTTTGGGCAGTATAATTGACATCTTGCTTGGAAGCCATGCAGACAGGTTCCGTGATCGCACATGGTCCCAGCAGCCTGGCTCGACTCAGTGTCCCTGCTGTAGTGTTTGGGGGAGGCAGATGGGCTCAGCAAAAGGCGTGTGAGCGTGGGGCTCTGACGCTGCAGAGGGACGGAGGCTTGGGGGCCAGATCCAGGCCAGCAGAGGGCCTCAGGGCCGAACTAGTCAGCGGGAACTCCAGAACATGGCATGACGCGCAGGAATGCTTCCAGGGAATGAACCTGTGAAAGTTGCATGAGTGGTGAAGGGACCATCGACATCTAGCTCAGAGAAGAGCCGGAACTGCACCTGGTCGGCCCCGGTCCGCTGTCTGGCCCTGAGTGCCTGGGGGTCTCCTGTGTTTCAGCAGGATGATGGTCAGAAACAGCAATCGCACTTGTTTCCAGTTTATACAGAGAGCCATAAAGTAAATATATGTTTAATAGCCTCGTAGCTAATTTATGGAAAACTTCGGACATGCGAGGGTGTGGGCTAACCTAAGAGCTTCTGAGTTAAGACCCTGAGCTGTTTAAAATTGAAGGATCCTCCCTGCATAATATGAATTCTAAAATACTTCACTCCAAAACATGCTCTGTAGTTTCTATCTTTGTATCCAGTGAGGTAAGGTAAGGTAATAATAAATATATGAGAAATAATAAAATAAAGGAATGATGCTGATGGATTTCAGGGTAAGGGCATAGACTTAAATAAATAAAACATGCTAAGGGCTATCAGGGAAAAGGCGTAGGCTTAACTGAAAACAGGATGCTAACAGCTATTGGTGTAAGAGCTAGATTTAAGTAAAGAAACAATGCTAATTGCTATGAGGGTAAGGACATAGACTTACATAAATAAACTATGCTAACAGCTATGAGGGTAAGGACATAGACTTAGCTAGCAGCTATTTCTCATGCATCTGAGATAGATATTGAGATTGAGATTTTTATTTGCCATTTGTGCATAGATACATTGGAATCCTTGTGCAGAGCTCTCTGAGTCAAGTTAGTAGAACACTTATTTACAAAAAAAGGTGGTAATATCTATACAAAGAAAAATTTTAAATACAAGTACTAACCAATCTACTGCTTTAGCCGTAGCCTGACAGTATAGTATATGATTGAGATTCTGACTCCTGAATTACAATCATTATACAGTGTAATGTTAATAATTTTTCCTTCACGCTGTTAAGAATTCCCTTCCTGATACTGCATAATCGCCAGAGATAGGGTTCTCTGGTCGAAAATCGTCGAGTCAGCACATCACAGTCACTGGAAAAACACCAAGAAGCCGTGATGTAAACAATCAGCAATAAACAGGGGACAGTACCTCATTATACCGATGGTTACTGAATCTCTCACTCCTTTTAGCATGCTTAAATCGCATTGATTAGTAACAGAGTGTAAGGCTACAAATTATTGGTGGAAAAAACATCTATCACACCTAACATAACTATAACGAAAAACAGGAGATCTTACAACAATTGTTACTCTAACCCTCCGGGCCTAAAAATGAATTGAAATCGATTAAAGCAGTTCTAGTGTCCTCTCTCCCAATTTCACGCAAACAATCTGCTGTAAAACGACCCTTTTCTAATTCAATTCAATTCAGTTCGATTCAATTCAATTCAATTCAATTAAAAAAACTTTATTTGTCCCTGAGGGGCAATTAGAGGGAAGGCGGCGTAACCTCTGGAATGTTGAGAGCGTGTGCAGAGACGTGGGGCTGAGAGGGTGAAGCGGCACGCGCGTGGACGCTAATGAGGCCGCTGACAGCACGGCAGCGTCTACCCTGGAAAGGCTGCTGTTTTGGGGATGGAAGGGTCCTCAGCGTTGTTCCTCTGGTCACCAATTCGATGCCCCTCTTTTCTTCAGAATCCTCTCGCTGGCAGACCATAATGTGTGGAAGCTGCAACCTCAGACTTTTAAGGATGGACTATAGATGATTTATTTTGCAGGTTTTTCTTGCTTAAACCATCCCTACTCATTTGAGGAGATCCAGCTCTCATAAATTTAGCTTTGTAAGGTGTCTTTGGTTGGTGATTGTTGACTGGGGACAGTCGCTTGTGAGGGCTGGGGGGTTAGTGATTTTTTGTGATCTTTTGGATTATGTAAGAGTGGCCTCCCATTGGTGACACTGTGATTGTGTAATTGTGTGACTGTGATCGTATGTGATTGTTTCATGAAAATCACTACCTTGCAGTGGACCTTTAGTGTAGTAATTTTGTTGTATGGGTGTAACTGGAATGACAAAATTGCGTCACCGTGAATTCAGCACGACCAGTTAGAACAAGACCAATGAGAGCTATTTTCCCAGTGCAGAGAATCTGCCCCCCCACCGATCTCCAGGCATGACCTCCGCACATCTTTTTCTTCTTATCACTTACTGTTTCCGTAGTATCTCCTTTATCTTCCTCTTCATGTCAGTGTTGGAGCTCCTATATACTCATGCCTGATTAACAGATGATGTTTTATTATATTTTGGTAGCCGGAGGCAAATGAATGGATTTTCCACTGGTCTTTCGTCAGTCTAAAGCCATGAAAATGTGCCTGTTAAAGTTTGCCAGCTGGTTTATGTTATCAGGGCTGTTTAAACCAGCTAGGATGACACACAATGTGAGGAAGGAAAATTGAGGACATGGCCTTGCCGAAGGGCGGAACTTATACCCAGAAGAGTAACCAGCTCTTTTCTCTTGTAGGGAAATGTCTGTTTGAATGCTTTTTTAGATTTTGCTTGCTGTTTGTTTTTTCTTTAAGGGTCAGTGCATATTTTGTGTTCAGTATTTTCGTTAATAAGGCTTTTTTGTCGATGCACATTTTGCCCTACACTTAGTCTGTCTGTTTTGAACCAAATCCTACAACCTTTTGAATTTCGCTTGGATTAATTTATTTCCGAAGATACATTTTCATATTGTCCTGCTTGTTTGGGTCGCTTTTTAGAAGTTCCGTTAAGAGAAACACAGGCCACGTGAGTTCTGCGTGACGATTTAGTTCGGATGTAGCTGGAACTATAACGGGCCAGGTCCCTGGTCGCGTGTGACTGCATCCTCCCTCTCCTGGGCTATATGTCGACACTAGCGGCTGGTATTAGCTTGTCGGCCCTTAGCTGCTGGAACCCCAGATAGCCCTAGGCGTGGGCCATTTGGACGGATTGCCTAGGGTCCCACGTTTGCCATTTGGCCCCCTTGATGTGTCCCAACGCGCCGATTTCTGTAATCCTGCTGGGGGCGGTGACGCAGCGGCCAGATCCCCGAAAGGCCCCGAGCTGGCCCTGGTGGAAACCATCTGATCACTGCGCTACACGTTCCTCTGCGAAGTGGCCGCAGTGTTTCCTGCGGGGGATCATAACTGACCCCAGCCAGTGCTCCGAACCAGCCCCCAGACCTCGCCCCTGCAGATATCTGAAGTGGACCATAGCGGCTTCACATTCTTTTTAAATTCTACTCAAGGGCAGACATATTGCTTGTGCTGCAATGTCAAATATTAGCGTATTAGGGTGAAAAGTACAGCCTGCGATCTCTCGTGGATGCGCCGTATAATATTACGTATAGCGTTACAGTGCAATTGGTTGCCATGGTGCTTAGTGGAACCTTTATTAGAAAAGTCTTGAAGCAAATTTTGCTCGGCATGGGAGAGGTGTCCAAGTATTCCTGTATCCAGTGGTTAATCTCCTCTTGCCAGCTTGGAAGAGAGCTTCTCCTCACAAGCCTCCACATGAGGCTTGTTAGCTTCGACTGACACAAGAGTGTCATCTCCTTGACCTAGCAGGAGCACATCTGTCCCACCTGTATCGGTCACTGTCTTACAGCTTCAAAGCTAGGCAGTCAACGCGTGGCGCTGTAGTCGGAACTCTGCTGCAAACAGCTACTGTCAGGGGCATTTATAGGGGTGGGGCCTCTGGGGCACTGGCTCCACCTCAAAACTGATTGGCTGCCGGAGTAACCTCTCCCCTGCTGCTCACTGATTTAAATCATATCATTGGCTAATGCTAAGATTGATCCCTCTGAATGAATTATGGCGCCTCTTATGTGTCTTATGTGACTGTTTTAACCGTTATTTCTGGATTTACATTTGCAAATGAAGAGCAATGTTGCTTGGAGTGCGAACGAATATTGTTTTTAAAAAAAGAGCTTCTTTATATTGGAAAAGAGAGACACGGTGGCTCGGCACAAGAGGCTCGGTGACAAAAAGCGGAAGGTGTCCTTAATGATTAAGGCCCGTGAAGCCTTTGATCTGATGTTTGGGGTGTTTTAGCGCTGTAGCCACGCCGCCCCAGGTGACCTTTGTCCTCCGTATTTAAATCGCGCGTTTTTCTCAAACAGACAGGAATGACGCTCCTCTCCGTTCTCGCGCGGTGTCTCCTACAGAAGGTGTGGTCGCTCTTCCCCACCACATCTCTCACCTGTTTCGCTTCACAGCAGAAATGTGTTGTGGGGGGGGGGCAATAGAAGTCTGTGTTTTTTCCGTGAATCCATGAATGAGCACTAAGCCCTCTGCTGTCAGGTAAAAAGCGGGAGCAGGCTAATTCTGTACTGCGCTGCCATTAGCACCTGTGCGACTGTGCCCCACCACGATTTTTAGCGGCACATCGTAGAGTGTCTGTCCTGGTCCCGCTGACTCGCTAATCGTGCTGTGTAATCCATGTGCAAAATCCAGTGGTGAAAATGTACGTCCGGAAGTGCAAAGAGGAAGCCTGTTAGTCTAAATTTGGGGTATAAAATAATAAAAATAGCAACGTATACAGGCAATTCAAATAGGCACTAATGATGGTGGTGATTATTATTGTTATTATTTAACATGGGTTAATAATAGGCCCATACGTCGTTCCATAGCATTCCATGAGTGTTAGGAAAAACTACTCTAATACACATCAATGGCTCTTTAATTCTTTCTCTGTCTTTTCCTAGTCCAGCCGGACTGAACTGTTCTGCATGCATATTGTGAGCGTTGTGGTCCATATTAAATGTGTGCATTGTGGTTCTCGTACCAAATGGTTCCGGGTTGGCAAGCTGAGAGCTTAGGCAACCAGGGCAGGGTAACATTTCTGGTGGTGCGAGTGCTTTCCGGGCCCAACCCGACCAGAATCGGGCAGAACCGCAGTGGTGGGGGGGTGCAGGGACTCCCCTTGCAGCTTAGCCCGTTATATGTCCTGTGGGTCTCTTTGCACGTCCCCTTTGCGAGGCTCAGGACTGCCTCTCTCCCAGGGTCTCAAACCTGCTAACCTGATCAACCACTTAGGTGTGCTCACCACCCAACGGCTCCACCCACCATCTTCCAAGCCTTCTTGCAGGCCCTGGGGGGTGGGAACACTCAGTATACTGGCAGTTTGAGTGACCTGTGGAGGTGGAAACCTGGGCAGTGAGCCCAAAATTATCTATATATCTAACTATTTATCTTTCTATCTATCTATCTATCTATCTATCTGTCTCTCTGTCTGTTTGTCTGTCTGTCTATCTAATTAATCAGAGGTATTAATATCAGGTCCAGGAAATACAGATCCAGACCAAGATTCTGTTTCAACCAACCAGTTGAGTATAAAGAGTCACAGTCACAGAGTACTCAACTACTTGGTTGAAACTAAATCTTGGTCTGGATTTTTATTTTCTAGACCTGAAATTAACCTCTGCTATTTATCTATCTTTGAATCATTTATCCTGATTTTTTTTTATTTCAATTTATACATGTACTTTAATTTCTCTCACATTCTACTTTAATTCGCCACTAGCAAAGCTCTGGTTACAATTTCAGACATTTCAAAAATGCTAATTTGATTGTTTTTAACAGAAAATGCTTTGCTCACTTCCGCGAACCTGCTGACTCTCTTGTTATGCAAAGAGTCGAGAGGAGCTCAGATCCCTTTGGAAAACAGGGATGGTGGAGGCACTGGGGCCAGAATTGCTTACAGAAATGCTGCCGATCTAGATCTGTGGTCTGCGGGCTTCCGTGAGTTTGGAAGTAGAGGATATTCCGTGGAATCACGCTAATGCGTGAGTGGTTTCTGGTCAGCTCCTGGGAAGCATTTCGTAGGGATTCGGGGATTGCTGCTCCTCCTTTGCTTTCCCAGGGTTTAATGACAAACGTCGCCATCAGAATAATGAGTCTGAAGCGTGGCTGTTCCACATATCGCTGAAAGCTGAACAAATGTGCCACCCCCCTTGCGGGGGGCCGGGAAGGAGCAGGTGGGCCCTTTTTTTTAATTCGGACCGAGAGGTCAGCTTTCAGCCCGTTTGTGCTCGAGTTCAATCCCTCTGAGCTGTGCTGTGCTAGAGAGACGAGCCAAGCGTTTGGAGAGCAGATACCACGGATGGTCAAGGAACGAGGAGGAGGTCTGCTGGCGGTGCTTGTAGGATCCTGGCAGGAGGCTAGCTCCTGAGTGGGGGTGGGCTTGGGGGGGTGTGTTTGAGGAAGGGGACATGCAAACCCACACTGAAGCGGAATCGCAGAGCAAATGTGGATGGCTAGGTCCGTGCGGAAACTTCCCCAGCATCTGCTTGCTTTTGTTTGCTCTGACTTTGATAGATACTGTAGATCTTTGGCAATCGCATTAAAGTGAAAACCTTACGGGACGGGTTCCGGAAGCGGTCTCCGCTCATGTGTCTCCGGCAACACCGATCACCGTCACTGTCACAGCGAGCTGGCATGCTGGCTGCCACAGAGAGAGACTTTCCTGAGGTGTTTTCAGTTCCTTTTGGATTAAGGGTTCAGGGGGAGCTCCTCTACAGCATGGCTCACTGGGGCCTTTTTGGGTTGGGTCCAGAGCACCAGCTGGACGTCAGTCACATGCTGCTAATAACCGATTGCGGTGAATATCTGAGCACCAAGAGGCCGCTGCTGGTCCAGGCCTCTCTGCTTCAGCTGTGCATAGATTCGAACCTGTGACACTTGAGTCTGCACCTCCACATGGACCAAGCTCTTCACCTCACCACCTTCAGCAGTCTTTAATTCCCTCAATCCTCCCACCTTTTTCTCCTCCTCATTGTGATATCTGCCCCCCCGCCTCCATCTTCTCCTTCCATTTTCTCCCCCCTAATACCATTCCTCTGACGGCGCGCACGTACAGCTCGGATGTTTGGAGGCGAGACAAACACCCGTATCGAGAGAGGACGGCGGCGGAGGGGCGGCGAAATACCTTTGTTGATTTTAACAAATTACCAGCCACTGTAGCCAAAATAAATATAATCTGGTTTTTGGATTAGTTGTCAGACCCAATTTTAGCGACTAACTGTGATTAAAGACGGGGATGAGCAGACCGCCCCCCAGCTAGAATGGCGATAGATCCTGGACACCAAATAGAGAGGGAGCCGGGCCCCTAATGAACAGTGACATGCAATACATAGGAGCTGTTTCACTGAACAGCTTGTTCACACTCATGCTAACAGAGCTGGAGATCCATATATGTTTGCCTTTGATTGTTTTTTTTTTAATTTTTGGCACCTCTGTATTCAGGATGTGAATGGTTGTGGGTGTCCTTCAGGATCAGGGCCATAGGGGAGGTAGGATCAGAGCTGTGGGGAGGAATAGTGCTTAAAACCACTGGCTCTGGTACCAGAAGGACACCGGTTCAGATCTCGGGAGAGCAGGTAGGGGCTGGGCACTGTGCATTTTAAATAACGATCCTTCACTAAAAATGCCTGAGAGATCTCGACACGTCCAAAAACTATTCGCTATTCAGTGCCGTTGTATGAGCACTTTCCTTGCTTTCCCTTTGAAGGGTAACGATGGGATGAGCCTTGGCGTGCCGTAACACTCTCCCACCGCACATTCTTCTGCGTTTTTGGATGTGTGCATTTCCGAGGCTTCGTTCTGCAGCTGCTGTTACCGCCAGTGTTCGCCGCAGGGTCACCGTGCAACAGGACGGTCGCTGTGTCGCATTTGGGACTCTTCTAGAAAGGTGACGTCCGTAGTTAATGTCACATGACCCCATGCGTCAGCAGCCGAGCTTCCACTAGGGGGCACTTTCAGTTAAAATATGTAAAAAAGTGATTCAGGGTGACGTGGCTCGCTAAGGTTGTACTTAGACTCAAAGGGCGATGCGTTTTGATTAGTTTCAACATTTCTCAGAAGGAATATTAAGTTCTGACATGTCTGTTAACGGCCCTGAAGAAGAAAAATGAGTGTTCTTCATTGTAGAAGCCCCCAGTAGCCTTTTGTCACATTTTTATGATTGCGGGAGCAATAGCTATAACCTGGGTAAACAGATTAACAAGGGAAAGGCTGTGTGGGGTTACTAAACCATGCGGCGATGTTATCCATGTGACTTTTTTCACCTGTTCACATGTCATGTGCTTCTTCTGTACCCCCCGGCCCCGTGCCAGTCTTCGGCCCCTCGCTTACGGTGGAGACGGGTGGCTTGTTCCAGGAGTGTGTCCCCCAGCGCTGCTGTCAGCCTGTTCCGGGCTCCACTGCGCCTCCCCCCTCCCCATCAGCACCCTTCCCGTCCAGGTTGATGGAAACTGTTGCCAAAGCGGTAGCCCCTTAGAAATTATTAATTATCCGGTTAATGTGCCTCAGGCCGTGTCTTAACTGATTAATCACAGAAATTGAGGACAGGAGCTGAGAAGCGTTTCCTCCTCGGTCCTTTTCACCGTTCTTCCCCGTTCTCCATCAGCTGTCCTCATTGGCCATATCTTCACCATCTTTGATCTGATTGGTCGAACACATCCCATTGTGGCTCACACCCCCCCTCCCCCCAAAAAAACACATTTTGTCCAGGGTACAAGTGAACTACAGCAGATTAATGAAATTAACTGCCTTTTGAGCTCTTTATATTAATTCTGTAACAGCCCATATCTCAGCAAGGTCAAGCACAGGGATAATCTGGCACGAGGAGAAAATAAAAAGTACTAAATGATTAAAGAAATTAATTAAACTCCAAGTCTTGTTGTCACTGCAGGATATTGACAGTGTATAAATCAAACCAGCAAGGACCCTTAGATCGGCTAAGAAACCGTCAGGCAAAACAGAGACAGAGAGACCCGTCCCCAAATCCCGTTATGTGAGGTAGACGACTGAGTCAAGTAGAAAAAAGAAGATGTTTGTATCTTGGTGACACTGATGGTTTGACTTAATGTAGGCAACCAGTCAAAGAGTGGCTTGTGTTCCATCCGTAGTCCATAGGTGCATATCTACTGTCATGAGGAAGGAAGGCGGCAGGATGAGGCAGGGGGCACCCTGGATGGGGGGGCAGTGCATGGCAGGACGCACACAACGGCACGCCGGTGGCAGACTAGAGATGCTGTTTCAGCTAACAAGCCAAGATTTGGTATTCATCAGGAGGCTGTAGCAGAGGAGATGGATATATTCTGAGGACCAAGCAGCGTACCATCCACACACAGGGATGCAATGGCACGGAGTAACGCTCCCCCCGCACAGAAAGGGTAGGTCTGCCAGTACTCAGATGGAAAGCGTAGGGCTGTGTGGGACAGGGGGCTGGACACAGAGAGCTTTATATGTAGATTGCAGTGGAAGGTCTGCGTAGGGCTGTGTGGGACAGGGGGCTGGCCACAGAGGGCTTTATATGTAGATTGCAGTGGAAGGTCTGCGTAGGGCTGTGTGGGACAGGGGGCTGGACACAGAGGGCTTTATATGTAGATTGCAGTGGAAGGTCTGCGATGTGCAGGAAAGATCCCAGAGGCTTGACTGGATCGCTTATTTATTATGTCACAGAATAATGCAGGAATTACAAGGGCTGCTTCCTCCATAGCATGACCTC
>JAODKM010000038.1:18741380-18760786 GCA_026780845.1 Petrocephalus sullivani
AGTAAACCTGCACATGGCTGTGGTATCCCTTTAAGATTAAGTAAACCTGCACATGGCTGTGGTATCCCTTTAAGATTAAGTAAACCTGCACATGGCTGTGGTATCCCTTTAAGATTGAGTAAACCTGCACATGGCTGTGGTATCCCTTTTAGATGAATTATGCATGCAGATGGTGGCCTGGTGGCTGAGTGAGCAGCACTGTTGCTTCATGCCTCCAGGCTTGGGGGTTTGAATCGCACCCATACCTTATGTGGGTTTTGCATGTTCTTCCCCTATCAAGCGTGTTTCTTCCAGGAACTCAGTTTACCTCCCACAGCCCAAAGGCATGCAGTTAGGGAAAATGGCATCTCAGAATTGTGCAAAGTGAGTGAGGCTGTACATGTGCACCCTGTGATGGCCTAGCATCCTGTCGGGGGTTTGCTCCTTTATACCTTATGCTGCCTGAGATCGACTGCAGGCCAGTGGCTTTAGTGCCCTTTTAAAAGTATGTATATATCAGATAGCTGAAGTACCCCTTTAAGATGAGGTATGTATGCAGATGGCTGTAGTCAGAGATGGGCAGTATTTCAATGAAATGTATTTAAAATACTCATTCAATTACTTTTAAGTATTTGTAATGTGTATTTTGCTGGACAGAAAAAATCATATGTAATTTGTAACAAAATACTATTTATGTGTTTTTTTATTTTCTGTCATTTTAAGAAGTTTTATCACCAGACTTACAGACTTTTAAATACAGCACATCACCGTCTTTGGCTAGATGCAAATGAATCACGTGACACATCCTGTTGGGCCCAGTAATCCGCGGAAAGGAGCTGCTGTGACTCGGTGCCAAATGCTTTAAGGTAAAGTGTGCAGTAAGATATCCTGTCAGATATTGCAAACTAAATGCCATTATAGAACAATACCTCAGACAGCAGCGCTGTGCTCTAGGACCTGTGGATTAACCTGCTAGTCTGCTGTGGTTTTCTGGTTAATTTCAGCAGGCATGCTCAGGCAGCAGCATCTGGAGGTTTGTCATATATGGAAGACTTAAATCAGGCTAGCTACTTTTGCTCTTAAGGACGAGATGACTTTCTGTCAGCTAATCGCAGGTGTTTTCATGGCCATTGGGCCTGTGTAAGAAACAACTGGCGAAGGTGACGTTGAATATCATGCGTCACAGCTCCGAAAATGTATATCAAAAATGGTATTAATTAGTGTAAGACACTGCCGGAGATGCGATTCTGTGGGGAACACGGGCCATAAAATAGGGGGGTAACCGGCGCCGCAGTGCGAGATCGGGAACATTCCCGGATCCCGCCCAACACCGACCCCAGCCTATTGGGATCACGCTACGCCACTAACGTCACAAAAGTCATTTTCATTTCACAAGGAACGCCTGTAGATGATTAAAGTTAGGGAAAGCTGTACATTCTGTACATACTACACATTACTAGGGCTGTAATGGCGCACATACGTTACTGTTTTACATATATTTTTGTATTTTCAAATTACAAACTACTAGTATTTTAATTAAATACATTTTATCACGACAGTAATTTGTATTTTATTTTGTTACATTTGATGAGGAAGTATTTGTAATTTGTAACAACGTTTCCAAGTATTTGTGCCCATCTCTGGCTGCAGTTCAGCGCTGGTTAAAAGGTCTTCCGTGCTGTGGAAAAACACACACCTTTGTTATGTTGCCGGGAGACTGTGATAAACCTTCGCTGCTGCTGCTGGCTTCTTGGGCGACAGCGAGCCAGCCTTCCCAGCCACTGGCACCCATACTGCTGTGGGGTGTGTCCATTCTCAGCCAGGTCACGGCTGAACACGACCCCACTTTCAATCTTGGGCCTCAGCAGAAGCTCTGAACAGCTGTGTCCTAGCTGAAGAACATCGGCAGGAGGAAAGGGCATCTCTACGAATTGGCTTCATCATCATCATTATTATTATTATCATTATTATTATTATTATCATAATAATTATTATTATTTTTATTATTATTATATTGTCATCTCATCATCTGTCAATTTGTTGCGCATTTTATTATCAGTACAATCGTATAGGACATTATTTATAAATATGTTATTAAAATATCCAATATGTAAGGACATTATACTAAAATTTAAAATAAGTTATTAAAAAACACGGGCAATTAATCAGAAATACCCATAAATACCTGTGACATTTACTCATAATATGGCGCTCCTGGGGTTTCCATCATTATTTTAACACTATTAACTTAATTAACACCCTGGCTCTGTAGCTAAATATAATTTTATTGTGAAAACATTTTAAGTATGTCTCTTTCTGAGACCGGTCACGCTGAGCAAGGAAACTTGCCTGCATCCAGCAAACGGAGGATGATGGATGTGCTGAAGGGGTCCTGCCTCCTCAGCTGGTCCACAGAAGCCCAGACCTCCTGACGATACAGAAGGACATTCGGCAGATGCGGTTCACGTGAGCGCCAACGTGTGGTGGTGGGGGAGGAGTGTCCAGCCCGATGACAGACGGAAGGAGCTAAGCGGCAGCTGCCACGACTCACAGGACAGAGAGTATCCCAACTTGGGCAGCGGGCTTTGGACGGGGCGGACCTGGAGTTTGTGCCACTACTGGAGGTGTCCCAAGAGCAGATGCCAGAACTCAGCGTTTAAACTGATGTGCCGGGTCTTTTTTGGACCTAACATTTGCTAAGAAATGATATCTCCGTTACGGATGTTCTCATCGCGGCATTCGGAAGCTGGGCCTTGGAAGACCGATCTACGTGCCCTCACTCTGCAAGTGGATGCGAAAATAAATCTGAACATGTTAACAGGTCAATGTTACACGTCGTTTTGGAATAATGTGTTAATTAGAACACTGCTGTATGGTCCCATCTTTAAGATGGGAAAAAAAACACTTTCTGGTACTTTTTCCTCTGAGGAGTAAAAGGCGGTTTTGGGGAGAACATGCAGAGATTTATGGTATCGCACAGAGAGCAGGAGACTGAGCAACTTTTCTCGGTTAGCTGAAAGTGGCAAATCGACTAAATAAACTATGATGATGTCTTAGTCATGGCAACAAGGCGCACACGTGATGTGAAAGCACGCTGGCACGTCCCGCTTCGGACACGGCGGTGCAGGCCTGGCGCCTGCGGGCCAGAAGCGTCTGTGAGCCGGGGCCTCGTGAAGCACTTATCTCTCAATCGGCACTAAAAAGGCACATTTGAAGAGAGCAGATTTCACGCGGACAAAGGAAAACGTTTCTTTAGCCGCACTCGTTTACTCTTCCCGTGTTTACATTACTTTATCTCGGGCCTGGGGCACTGAGTGTGATCCTGAATGGCGTTTAACATTTTCCGAGCATAATTTCTATACCGTCTCCGGTCCCACATATGGATTTGGTCAGACGGCAGCAAGAAGTCAAACAAACGTATCAATAAACAGCCGCTTAGACGTCAGCCGCCGTGTTTAAAGGCTAATTAGACATTAGTTCTCATGTGGGGGGGGCGCCAGTATAGTATAGGGCTATCTAGGACCAGAAAGTGTTAATTGCTATCTCTGATAAGACATGGAGGCCCCCCCCTTTCCGTACAGAGCAGTCAAAAATACCTGAAAGTAAAAAGTGCGTTTATGCAGTAGCAGCAAACTTTAAGGAATTAGTGTATAATTAACACCAAAGTGTTTTGATATGAAACATCAGTCCTTTTTACTGGGATAAATTTTTTAGTATTCATCATATTCTCATGCAATATACAACGCAGAGCTTTACTTTTGGGGAGAAACTAACCCTTTACACGTATCTAACTGAAGTCCATGGTTGTTTTAAGGGAGAGATGTTAAAATGGTAGATGTGTCAAACACAAGAGAAGCCATGTTTTATGGACAGTGACTCGGGCAAGCAGAGAGATTGAGAGAGTGGTGAGGAAGGCTTTTTTGGGGTTTTCACTCTGAATCAAAATATTGCTTCAGTCTAAATTATTTCATTCATATTTGAATTTATTTATTAATAATAACTTTATCAGTCTAATCCCATACACCTTTTACATATGCTGAAGGCTTTTAAGCAAAGAACGGCATACTTTTCCTACGGCAGGGTCTCAGCTTCTCTGAGGCAGAGGCCAAGAGCTCGCCTTTGCAGACGCTAAACGGGGAGGTCTGCAGGGGGGTATCTAAGCCGGTGGGGGGTGGCACCCGTCTCCCGGCACGCGCCCAGCGTTTCTCATTGCTGGCTATTTGCTGATGCTGATTTCATGAATAAATGTCAGCACGCCGCCCCAGAGACTGTCGATTCTGCATTGTGACAGGAGAAGATCCTTTTTATATATTAATCTGCTGACTGGACACAATTTTATACATTTCAGCCGGTTCACGCAGCTGGATGTTTGCAGGAGCCATACAGGTTAAGCTTGTTCCGTGAAAAGCCTCTGTGAACCCGCGACTCCCATCGTAACCAGCATGCCACCAGCCGCCCCTATGTTATGGTGTGAAATAGCAAATAATAAAGCATAATAATGTTTTTTTTCCAGTGTAACTGATGACAAACATAGGGAAAAACTGCCCTGCCAACTTCGAGTGCAGCCACAGAACACAGTGACTCCCACAGTGACCAGATGACAGCCAGTAGCTCCCCCTGTTGACCACAGAGGAATTACAACACAAGTCAACTTTTTCATTAGGGGAGGGGAAGCATCACTCGTTTAAGAAAAACACAATTGTTTCAAGTATATAGTTTAAACAATAAAAAATATCTCTGCTACAAATACAAACTTAGTAGCAAGCAGCTTATAAAAAAAGCTTAAGAAGAAAAACTTGGATCATTAATTGAGATTTTGCTAAAATCTACAGATGACAGAATGCTCTGGAAGAATGCCATGTATTTGATTTCCAGCTACCTGTATAATGCTTAGGTAGGTTCAGGCATTAAAAATACAGCAGAAAGTGAATTTAAACGATGAAAGGTCCCCGTTGCCCATTAGTCGTGTGCATTCTGCTGCAGAAACACAGCCCTGTGCGAAGCAGGCCAGGCCGTCGCGGGAGAGCTGACCTCCAGCACGGGCAGCCACGTCGGACCCCCTCACCACGCGCGGCCTGGCGGGCAGGGGGATCTCACCGTGTCCTTTTGTACTGACACCCCCCGACACACACACACCACCGCATTCCCCATCGAGAGGACTGTCGCATGCGAAGGGCATCCGATCACTCTGCGGCTTACGTAAGCACGCACTATTGCATCGACGTGCAATAAACACCTCAGGCTTCACAGGAAAACAACATGTCAAAAGCCATTCTAATTTCAATTTTCAGCAGTGCTTTTTGCTCCTGTAATGCTGTAATCTTAATTAGTACACTAAATCGAATCCAATAGGTTATAGGAGCTCAGTTGTGAAATGATTGCTGCGATGTATTTTTAGCAGGTAGCATTAGCCTTAGCTATGAATTCTGATTTTATAAACACGGCTTTGCTAGCTAGTGGCTATCAGACGCGTGCGATGCCTTGGTGCCCATGGGTGTAGGACAGACCTAAACATGCAAGTGGAAGAAGGACCGTCACACTGAATTTATTAGGGCTTAATTTTGACAAGCTGATTTTAAACAACTGTGAGATGACGGCGGCGACAGGCCCCCGGCCCCCAGGCTGGAGCCGCTGACATGTGACCTAAATGAACTCGCTGTTCTATTGACCTGCCATGATTGATGCAGCCCAGAGCGGCCCGTTCCTGTGAGAATGGCACGGGTGGCAGAGAGGGGTCGCTCGCGGGCTCGACACCAGAACCTGCTGTGTGGTGCTCCTGTGCCCCAAATTCACTCTGGAGGTCACAGTTGTGCAGTTATTCATTGGTGCAGATTCATTGTTTTTATTTTTATTTTTTTTTCCATTTTTTTTTTTGCAGTTTTCAAATGCTGCATCATGTTAACCTTTAGCTGACTGACTGTCCGTCGGTCAGTCTAATGTCTAGCAATGTCACAAGTGTGCCGTCTGTGCGACGGAATCCCCTGCTGAAAGCTGCCTTCTTCATTCAGACGCTGTATTTAGATGATAGCTAGCTGCGGGATTAGCTATTGTAATAATTACATTATCACATTGAATGATTTTCCCTGTTTACACAAGACCCCCTTCTCCCGTTAGGTTAATTATACTGTAATATATCTACTTACCTTATTTTCAGCACGAAAAAGCCGCCTGCGATGTGAACGGGTGGAGGAAGAATAAGTGTAGCCTTTGATGCAGATCGATAGTGGCCGTGGTGCGTCGTACGTACCTAATTCAGCCGGTATTCATGGGGATGTCAGGATTAGCAGCTAGTGCTGGATGAATAATGCGGGCCTTTTCGGTCCGATTTGCAAGTTTGCGTTAGTGGCAGCATGGAGGGGAATGAGGTGTCCAGGTGTGACTTTAGCTTCTGTGTTGGATTGTATTGTAGCAGGGCCCGTCTGGTATTATTAGAAACAGCGAGGTCACATTGGTAGCTTCTGCTGCAGGTGGGGTAGAGGACTGGTGTGTTTCTTGTTACAGCCCCTGTTACTTTTCCAAAGGAGCAATGGTTTTGAGAGGAGCGTCTTCCCTTCTAGTTCAGTCTTCTTGGTCCACAACGCGAAGCGAGAAAACGCATGTTCCTCAGAATTCCTCCCCTGCTCATTCGCAAAGGGAAGCCTGTTTCCCGCCCGTCCTGATGTTGGGCCCGAGTCGATGCCGCGGGATGAGGGGACAGGGCTGCCCGATGGGCCTCGAAAGGGCACCGTGCTCGGCGAACACGCTTCTCACAAGACTGTTACCATGGCTATGGTCTCTTCTGTCAGGAGACCATGCGTGTTGATGAGCGTCAATCCCATATCGTCAATTAATCCATTCAAATATATATTGCTATTGCTTTATTGGCAAAAATACCGAAGACTTTAATCCTGTTTCCATGAATGTATGAAAGTTGACATGAAAATCGAAAATTGACCTGATTAAAGAAAATTAATTTCTCAATAAACACATTTTCTAAATATAAAGTGATGACACAGATTGAGATGTAGCATTTCTTTAAACTCCCAGTAACTCAAAATAATTAAAAGCTAAAAAATAGCTAAAGCAATTACTAAAAGGAAAAATTTCCACAAATGTTTCAACGTGAGTTTTTATTTTTTGCAAAATAAATGACCAATCTGGAATCAAGTGTTTGCCCGTTAATTTTATTTCATTCCGCAGAAAATAACTCACTGTTAGTGTGACAGCACTTTTCCTTACTCTAGATGTTTCATTAGTCGACTATAAATTAAAAACAGGAGTAAAGTGGTTTTACGATTAGTAAAAAAGTAAAAAACTAAATATAGTGCAAAAATATTTTTAAAAGAAAGTGACTCACTGTTTTTTTGCATGTCATAATTTAACGTCGATTAGCAGGATGCAGATTAAAATCTGTGTGCGTTCAGCAAAGCCGCAGTCCCACGATGCTCCATAAGTTTCCCTGCAGTGGGTCGCAACCTGCAAACGCTTGCGGTTTCCGTCGCACGTAACCTGCCCGTCAGGCTCGCTGTTTCCGACTCGGAAGATTATGCGTTTGAGGGAACACCAATTACCATACTGAGAAGGGTATTTTAAGGGGTGGGGGGGTGAAAGGAAAATAAAATGCAAGGAGGAATTACGACTATTTATCAACGTGGTCGGCGACACGTGGGCCAGGAGACAGGTGTGTTTCCTTTCCTGTGGGGAATTGTGCTGCGGCGGGACAGAGACGCATTCCCGCCGCGCGCGGAAACCCAGCTGGCTGGATCGGTGCTCGCAGGAGGAAAACATGGAACAATGTGGGTCAGGACAGCGGATCGCCGAGGCCTCTCGCTGCTTAAGCTCTGTGAAAGTGACCGTTTATTTTTAAATAAGTAAACAGCGTGCCGTCGCTAAACTCTGTTACCATTCATTTTGCTGGGGAGTGACTCGTTTACATCCAAAATGTCACGCTTAGTGATTATCTTGGCCACTAGCTGCCGTGAGCCGGAACGCAAAACGTTAAAATCTCTCATGAAATTTCTCATCAATCTGTCGAGACTCTCAGAAGAAGCACACATGCAATTCTCCTGTATGCCTATTATTTTTATTCAAGCAAACATATCTGTTTCCCATCTCCGTTGTGACAGGACCCCACCATGTGAGTGCCGTGGCACATCAGCCCGCCACTTACAGGATAACAGCAATGATGAAAGTGTGTCCTGAAACTCCCGTTCAAGAGGCAGCTGATGCTTTTTTCTGCCGATTGGTACATTAATGAGAAAAAGACAGTGATGGAGAGGAATGAATGGTGACTCCTCTGTGAATGAATAGTTCATTCTGTTTTTACATCGCTATTGCCGCGGCCTTTGTGTTTTGTATCAATAAGGGTTTATCTGTACCCCTCACACTGATTACTGATAACCATCGGCTTACGGAGGGAGTCGTGTACTGGTTCTTTAAGCTTCCCCTCCTGGTATTCTCTCTCTCTCTCTCTCTCTCTCTCCCTCTTTGTCTCTGCCCGCCCTCTCCACCTGCTCAGTTTCTCTGAGCAGACACCGTCCACCTCCAATTGGCTGGGAGGAGACTGAGCTGCCTCCCGGATAGGCCAGCGCTCTCGCATATTCTAAGGGCCGCTTCATATTAATGAGGTACATTTGTGGCTTTAAGTCCCCGGTTTGAAGACCACGGGAGCTTTTGGTCCCAACTCGCTGCGGCCGTCGGCTCGCCACCGGGAGAGCGACTCTGACAGTCGCGCTGCTTCTGCCCCGTCGACAGAAGAGAGGGAAAAAAGAGGAAGAGAGAAAACTTTGATTTACTGAGAGGGTTTGTCCAAATTATGGTCGCTGAGTGCACATGGATTCCGTAGAACTTGTTCTTCCAGAGTACTTCTCCTGTCACTCTGAACAAGAGTAGGTACCTTTCTCATTATTCATGTTTAATGTAACCGTGGTGATGTCCGAGTGTCGTTGATGGCCCGTCCTGTGTGTGTATGCCCGTGCGCGAATGGTGTGTCAGGTAGCCTGGTGGGGCCAGGACCAGGGAGAATGCAGGACTGTGGCGAGAGGGAGCCGGGCGCTGCGCTGAGATAGGGGCACCCTTAGCCTGACCTGAATGACCCCCCCTCCCCTCCCCCAACCCACATCCCTAACTCCCCGAGTGCAAGTCAGGAAATGTGGTGGAGTGAGAGTGCCATGTCACGGAGGTGCCAGGTGGGGGGGGGGGGTGACTTGCCGCCCATCTCGAGAGGACGCGGGGTAGCCCGAGGGGACGGCTTCAGGCGTGGCAAGAGCCACCTGTCCTTTAGACATGGGAGCCGGAGGAGAAACGGTCAGTCGGGGAAGCCGTTTGGAGTGCCAGTGGAGACTCTGTGTAAGGCGGACTGCACCAGGCAGGGGGACGGTGGCGAGAGGGTGACGCCCGTACCGGTGCAGACTTCCCTTCGGACTCCGAACTCGTCGCTGATGTTTATAGAGACGCTGATGTTGCTGCACTGCTGTGCCGGCTCTCCTGTTAAAATCCACGCATTAAGACGCCTCGGTAAACTGTCTCTGTATAATATTAGTTCCCGAGAGCACGATTAAGGGGATTTCCGGGCAGGATAACTATTACTCACCGGTGAGGGACGCTTTCGCTGTATGGAAATACATCCACTGCTTTGCATGCCGATCGGCACGTTTGGAGTAAAGCTAAGAGTGTGTATTCCAGGCCAATATCTCGTGAATTTGGATAATACAAAGATTGAAGCACTTTTTAAACTCCCTGGCTGCATGTTTGATTGTAGCAAAATAACGGACTCTTGGCCTGCGTCTGTAACTTAAATTAAGAATTTAAATCTGTCTGGCTGAGTGGTGGATCTCATGGGGTCAAGTGCCTTCCTATTTTTTTCCTATGTTTTGCCTTTTAAGGATCTGCTCCTTATTTCTCCCTGCCTTTTTGGGAGACCTTCTCTTGGTTTTTGCTGGTGTGGTTCAGTCTTCATGCTTTATTGGCTCTTCTAATCATGCTTAGAAGGGTAATCAGCGAATACATTAATTTCATTAAAAAAATAACAGAACACCTTGTTAAAAATTTAACTTTGACTTTTTTCTTGTTTGCTGCTTATTGTGCAAATACAGTGCGTTGTCAAATTTTTTTTAAAACGTTAAACAAGAATGAAAACGTAAAATGCATACTGATTTATTTGTAATGCATAAAAATAGACATTCCTTATTATTAAAGAATTTATAAGTTGATAGACAATTTAAATGTATCATTTATAAATGAGGTATGTGTATCATATATAATACGCCATACATATTACCGGTATTCTTTATTGCATATCAAATGGACCTGTGGAACTAAAAGTATATCAGGTATACAACGCATAAGTATTTTGTAATCTTCTATTTTACATGCGTTACAAGCAGTCCAGCAATAATAAGCATTGCGATATCTCACAGCTTGCAATTTTGCTCCCCGCATGTATTTTAAACCTCTGAGAATATTAATGCAGGCGTACCCATTAAAATGTATTAATGCTGCCTGTTTTCCTGTTAATTTTGCACGTCGTCACTGTTTGCTTGTAATTGCATTTCCGAAGACAGAAATTTAAGCCAGGAAATGCCTTGTCTGGGGAATGTGGGATACTTGACTTTGAAAGCGAGCGTCCACATAAATTAAAATCCACTTAATCTCCTTACAGAACAGTTCACTTAATATATCCCTCAAAGCGATTCTTTTCTTCCCCCCGTGGAGAGCCGCCCTCGTTGTCTTTGCCCACCGCCTCTCTTGGGTCGAGTCAAGACTCTGCAGCCGTTTACACACCCCTCGTGTGTCGCCCCCCCCCCGTCTGGTCCGCAATTGCTGTCTGGCTGTGCGCTGCCTTTATACTGCCGTCAAGCGCAACTACCGCTGCTCTCCTCCCTGCCCAGGGCCCTTGATGGTCTCTGGCGCTCGTTAGCTTCATGAAAGGGGAAAGGGGAGACCCCAGCGAGCAGCCGGTCATTTGGGCCATTGTGGTGTTGGGCGGTGGGGGGTGTAGTGTGTGTTGGTATCCCAGTATAAACACACAGGACACACTCGCCAGCTCAGCGGCAGTGCAGATAGCAGAGCATGTTCTGATGATATGAATCATTAACTTTTTTCGTCTCGTACCCAGTCCCTTGTGCATTCCTTGGCAGAGATGTAGAGAGCCGATATGCTTTTTCACCAGTGGAGTTTTGGACCCCACTAACCGAGGGGTTAACCTGGATAACATTCTACACCCCTACCACCATGTCATGACGGCGCTCAGAATGTTTGTACAAAGCACCTGTTTTAATCTCTCTGAATAACTGTGGCATAATCTTATCATTTCTGTGATGGTTTCTAATTAATTTTTGGCTGGTATTAGACCATTCCTCAGCACATGCACTCCCCCCGTTATTCCTGGGCCACTGTCTAACAGCGCCTGGAGCTCGCAGTCCCACCCACCACCCCTCACCGATGTGAGTGCCTTTAGCTCCGCCTCTGCGTCCGCCACACCTGCCGGGCGATCATCGGCCCGCATGGATTTCCCTGCATGTCTGGCCCCTTGGGCTTAATTGCTGGGAACATCTTTATTCAAACGAAAGCCATCGCTGTCGATTGTTTTGCAGGACTGCAAACAAATGTGGCCGTGGAGATGCCCCGCCCCCCACCCCCCGTGTCATTTTCTTAGGGTGACGCTAAAAGCTCAGGCGATGTTTGCATGTCAAATCAGGACAAACCCTGTTCGTATCGCAGCCAAAGAAGCTATCCACCATAGGCCAATGTCCCCCACGGCTGCTCTCCCTAACTGGGCTTCTGTCCCCTCTCAGTCCCCTGCCACACAATGTTCCTCACCAGCCACTGTACACTGGCACCACTGACACCCACTGTCCACCATTCCCCAACGGGCCTCTGTCCGCCTACAGGCCATTGTCCCCTTGCCAGCCACTGTCCCCCTGGGCCTCTTTCCCCTGCTGTCCACTGTCTGCTGACGGATGCTGTCGTTCTGGGACTCTTCCCCCGGCAGACGCTGTTCCTCTGGGCCTAAGCTCCCCCTGGACATTGTCCTCTGCTGGACGCTGTCCCCCTGGGCCTCAGTCCTTTGCCAGCTGCTGTCCTTGGTAGACTGCTACATTTTTGTTGACTGGTTGGATGTGACATAGCACATGCAAAGAGTCTTCTGGTGCCAGACACAATTTTTCATGTTTTCGCTTGTTGTTCTGCCCCATGCATACTGTGCAGGGCGCTCCTGTGTAACTTTCGGGGGACAACAGTGTGGCAGCTTTGTGTTGGTAAAAGTTTTTACCATCTTTGTGTTAAATTGCCAAGGTCAATAAAGTCCAAAGGCGAAAAGATTGTCACCCCCCAGCCACTGAGTGACAGCTAAGTATTTGATCTTCCCCTGTCCCCCAACCCCCCACCAATGGTTTTTCAGGGTTGGCTGGAGGTTGATACTCAGTCCCTCCCCTTTCCGGATGTCCTACCTTAGCTGCCTCTGTGATCCTGTCTGGCCCAATCAGCTGTAGAATCTGCTGTCTGAGGACCTCCCCCATTCTCTGATCATCGCTCTTCAGTATTTGTTGCAAACTTGCCTTAAACCAGAATAAGACCATAATCAGGCTTCGATGAGTGAACTTGGCCGCCCTTGTTGAGCTTGTATTCGTGACCAGTCAGGCCTGATTAAGCACGTTTAGCCTTTGTCACAGTTGTGTTTTTTCTTCTGTTTTTCTGCTACGAAGTCGCTCATTAAGAAAAAACATTTTACTTAAAGGGTTCATTTTTAAGTAATAATATATGTACACTAACCCCTTTGTGAATTTTCACATTTGTGGGGGTCCTCAGCCTGTAACCCCAGCAAATATAAAACTTCACTTGTAGGCACTACTACACTCCACTCATAACAGTCGGCCAGCCTGAGCAATAACAAAGTCTGTTTATTACTCATTTCTATGCTTTGCGTATCAAATTATTTCGTCATTTCCTATCAAGACCTTTTAATTAACATACAAACCATTTAAATTATCCGTCTGTTTGTTCAAACTACTGTGCGCACATTATTAAAAATGCAAAATTACCAGCATTGATAAATTTAAGACATTGCGAGAATTGTGAGATTACACTGCTAACAGACAGCTAACACTGCTACAGTAACACTGCTAACACCGCTAACACACTGCTAACACATGCGGGTGAAGTTAGTTGCCAAGACAAAGATGCAACAAAGGCTAAGACTTTTAATATTAGAGATATAGTATGCATTTCCATTTAACAAATATTATGCATCATTAATATTTAAATATTACATTAATTTATACAAATCATTTTCAGTATTGTTTTAGGCTTACATATCATTTGTGAATTTTCCGGATCAATCGGCAAGCTCCAAAAATATTCCCATTTAATTGTTCACGGCCAAATTGGGAATAACCAAAAACCAAAAGTGAAATGTGTGAATGTGAAGAGGCTACTATAATGTATAGTTATAAAGAAGAGGCTACTATAATGTATAATATTCTATAATGCTATAATCTCTAGGGGTGTAGGAAGGATGAGGGGACAGTCGGGTGGGCTTGCAGTGACCCCCCAGAACAAGCAGACAGACATGGGCGAACGCCCGACATAAGCAGGTCCACTGTGGAGATGTCGCTTTGCGTGAAATAATCCTGGCTTCGCTCACCGAGCCTTTTAGAAGAAATCACCTTGGGAACATCCATGTGTCATATATATATATATATATATATATATATGCATTTCTCAGTTTTTTTTTCACACCATGTTTTAATGTTCATTTATTAACACTTACAGACATTTTTTCACCAAGTTAATTTCCCTTGATAGGCACAGTTAATCACTGAAGACTCGCGTTTTTGATTCATAACAACTGTAGAATTGGTCGTCCTGCTGAAATTTTTACATTTGTTAAAGCCTCCGCTTCAAAAGCTCTTTAATTTCATTGCATAATAAAAAGTTAGCTAGGCAAAAAAAGAGAACAGGTTATTGCAAAATGAAAAATGAACTAGCCTAGAAAAGAACATTCACACTATAGATTACACAATATTTTAGTTTTCTGTTTTTGAAATTGTCTTGTTTTGTCTCCCCGTCTTCCCCCGAGCTGCCCTCGGCGATAAGGAGCTGACAGAAGCATCAGCGCTGGCCTGTCGTGTTGGCGAGGGCCACGTCACGTTAAACACTCCATCTGCCGTACGGCACCGGCGGCCGCGGTGACAGGAAAGCCAGATATCCGGGCCTTCCCATTAATCACGGGGAACATGAGAGGTTAAAGTGGAGGCTTCTGTTGACTGGAAACACCAAGACCTGTGCTATCGCTTGTGTTCCTGAACGGGGACAGAAACACAGCGGGGCGGGGCAGGGGATTCCTCACACCCCCAAGAAAGTGTCATCATCTCCTTTGCGTTTCATTTTTAAGCCCGACACGAGCGGTCATTTTCCACCGATCCTTTGCTGGCCAAGTAAAAGTCATCCGTTAGCCTTGGCTCTTGGGGAACAAGACCCCTTTGAGCTCCACATCAGCCATCCATCCTTAGACCGAACTCATAGTCTCAGCATACAAAACGGTGAGACCGGGCCATCAGAAAATGTGCTGTCGTCGCCCTGCTTACCGTGTGGTGTGGTGAAGCAGAGTAGCTCGCCGTAGCCATGCGCTACTCTCTAAATGAGCTTATTATCGTCCCTGCTAATACTCAACCAGCCTCTGCCAAGACTCATTAAATGGGCTCAGGTAGTACAGGACAGGTTTATAGGTTATCCAGCCTGTCATCTCCTCATTCCCCGTCGTCCTCGATTCCTCCTTCTAACCAGGTAAATAAACTTCTGAACCTTTTGTTTCCAACAAATTGTACTTGCTCCCCACTTCCTCCGTAAAGAAGTGCAGTTCGGTCTCACATGTAAACTTCTGAGCCCTTCCCAGAGGAGAAAGAGCCCTGGGAGATAAAACGGGGAAAAGAGCAGAGGGCCGGAAGTAGCAGTTCTGCCGGATGTCCTTTCAGAAGAAAGCCGTCCTTCTTAGGTGTCGAAAATGACAAGCGGGTGTGAGCGGCAGTGGCCCCAGGAGCTGTACCGCTGCTGAGGAAGGGACATTACAGCCCGTCTGGCCCTTTTCACCCCCCGCCCCCCGCCACCCTTACCTCAGCTCGTAAGCCACAGAACAGACCACCCCGCAAGAGGCAGGCACTTGCCCAGGGGCCCTTTCCAACACCCCCAAACCGGATATCAGATGGGAATTAACAGCTGATGAGAGGGGTAAGAGCACGGGGGATACCAGATGATTGGCAAGGGAGGGGGGGGGTCCAGTTTTAGCTTGTTCATTCGAGGATTTATGAGGTAGCGGGGGTGCTGGTCCACTGCCTTCACCACAAAGGGGCAGGGTCCTTCCCATCAGACTGGCGAGTGTGTGATCAGGGCCCCCTGTGGGCACTTTGCTGTTCCCAGCACGCGGGAACAAGACGTGACCGTGATGCTTATGGCCGTGAGAGTTAATAGGTACCGTCCCGAGACTGTAGCCAAATTTGGGGTTACAAACGACAACGACTCAAAAGATCATGATCTTATTCATGCTTTTCAGATTATATTAATGATTTCATAGTAATAATATGAAAAATCAGGACCTTTTAAAGTTGACTCTATACTTATATAATATCTTTACAGCATTTCCCCCTATATCCCACTTGTTTTTAAGCTAATGATGAAGTAATTACCACATTCTCTTCTCCTTTTTTATTTTTTTCCTGCTCTTTGTCATCATTGAATCAAGTACCCTCCAAAAATGCTGAATTGTGGAACAAATAGGCAAACTTGGTGTCAGCCAGTGATAAAATGTTGTCATTTAAAAGCTCATTAATATCTCTCAGTGTTAATACACTTATGATTAAACTACCAAGTGGTGTGAAGTGGATTTATTCTTGAATAAATGGAACGGGGAATATTTAATTCCGTTCAATTAACTGTGTTTTGTGTAGAATCTTTCCCACGGTTTCCCCAAAGCGCTTTGCAAAAAATGTAATACTTAAATTATGATTATCTTATTAAGCATTACAAGCATTTGTAGCAAATAAATTAAGAACGGGATCATGGGTAACACTTACCGGTACACAGTTGTAAGTTAGTGTGGAAATACGGTACAATTACAGTTATTCTAGAAATGCTGTTATACATGTTGTACTGATACACAGATAAAACGACCTTTTAGCCTTTTCAAGC
This sequence comes from Petrocephalus sullivani, assembly GCA_026780845.1. Taxonomy (NCBI): domain Eukaryota; kingdom Metazoa; phylum Chordata; class Actinopteri; order Osteoglossiformes; family Mormyridae; genus Petrocephalus; species Petrocephalus sullivani. The sequence goes on from JAODKM010000038.1 coordinate 18,757,521, forward strand.
TTAGCTATAGCTGAGCAAATTCATAATCAGTCAATTTCCTTTGTAAAAGTATACAAAGCTAGGAAATGAAATCCGACTGATTTCCTCTGATAAAAGCTTTATTTGTTTTCTAAAAACGCCAATAATATCTACCGAACGCGGTTCCTTAAGTATACACGACGAGTTAAAATATCAAATAAAATATAGCAAAACAAGAGGTCGGCTCCACTCTTATCAAACATTTTAAACGTCTGTCTTGCGGCAGCAGCTCAAACTTGCGCGGCATCAGAAAACGTGTCAAACAAGAAGTATAATGGGCGGCTTGTTCGCAGAGGGCTCGATAAGGCGCTTCTCACCTTGCTTTCAACCTTGGGGAGAAAAGCACAACACGGCAACGATAACGGGAATAAAGGGCCACCTCTCCCTTTCAGATTCGCCGCGATTTCTGCGTCTGTAGACACCGCCTTCGCGCCTTTTCGCGGTCTTTGTTTTTTCCCGTCACTCTACTAAACGGCACTTTTACTTCGGCCGTTATTCTTTTGTCACGGCGCGCGCGCGTCTTCCCGCCGACATCTCTGCCTCTAATAAATAAACAGTCTAAACGTCTTGGAAATTAATCAGCAAAGAAACCAGAACGTCATGAATTACAAATATACACACACACGTATTAATAAAATATATCTATTGGTGGTGGCACAAATTTAAAACGCTTTACAAACCATGCACTCACATAACCGGGAGGATTTTTTCAAAGTCTGCAAAAAGAACAGCTCAATTAACATTGTATGAAGCACTTAATCATGACTGTATTCAGCCACCTATGAATCTAGCCTGTTTTCTTTACATGGCTCTATCAAATGTCGTGACTCTAAACACAAGACAATGTGTACACACTAAATACACGGACAGCCTTCCCCAAAGCAGATTCTGTTTGTGTAGTAAACATTCCACCTGCTTTCAGACAAAGGATTCACGTGGACCCACCCTCATATATGAACACTCAGCAGTTTGGCAGAATGTCTCAAAAATGTGTTAATTTTCTTATACATAAACACTGTAATAATATGTTTATCAGGGTGTGAACATACAAAAAGGTACATATTCCAGAACATTTCAAAACATTCTTCTTTATAGCTCTACACTGGTGATGCAGTATATCTGATTAAAAAATGTCTAATACGTTTTTAATAGAGTTTTCTGCTGGAAAATCCCAAGGCCACTGAATCACTGAAGAAACTCTAGCCATAGTTCTAGAAAATTCCGGTTGACATCAGCATCTGCTATTGAGCGTACGTGAATTGCATATCGAGGATGTTTTTATGTAAATAAAGTCTGCCGTCCCTCTGCGGTTTTATTACATTTGAATAAAATCTACATCACGTTCAGTAGTTTTGTGGTATTACAATCAGCACTGTGAGGAAGCTTCATCAATAACGGCGGGTGTTTAAAATGCTTCTGTCTTCTTTGATGACTGTATACATTTGTTATTACAAGAATAGGAGCCCAAAACAGGAAGTATTAATTTGGAGTGTTTAATGTGGCTTGTTCTCTTTCGGCTTGGCTCTCTGCAGTGTTTGCATTAACAGATCTCGTATGCTTTTGATGTCTTATTGTTAGCAATAACCAAGAAAAAACACTTGGAGTAACACTTTTAAACGCATCCCTGGAATGTACATTTTATGTCGCTGTAACAGTTGGCAGATGCAACGTGTGTGCGTTTGTGTGAGAGACACACACAGACAGACAGACAGTATGGTGTATTGAAGCCAAAATTAAGAGGACATTTAATGAGACACTTTATGTGGCAAGGAGGTCCACACAGAAAAAAAAACAGGAGACATAAGAAAAAAAAAATCTCAGCTCAAAGACGTTCCAAGATGGATGGGTCAAGCAGAGTATCATCAGAAAGATTAGCCGCGTCACCTGAAGAGTGGCCGGCTTCGGGGACTGGCTAATGGCATTTAATGTTTCCGCTGAGAGGCAGCGGAAGGGGGAATTAGGGAGCCTGCTTTCTTAATTACTAGGACGGTAGGAGAACGAAATACAGTGAGGATTAAAACACGGCCTGCTGCTCGAAGGAAGCCTGCAAAGTTACTCCAGGCAATCAAAGTCTCTGGCCCATATCCCTCGTGAGCGACCTCTCGCTCACTCAGGGTCTGCTACCTATATTACAGTAGAGTCTGAGGTTGCAAGTGAATCTGTACGATCCATTGACACTATAGGCATGCTTTCTGATACAGTCTAAGTAATTAACTGTTATATGTTGTAATGATAGTTACTGATAGATGATATTGTTTCCATTGTTACTATGATTATCAAAAGAATGCCAGCTTTTTGTCTGGTCACATTACTCTTGTTCCCCAATTCAGAGGCCCAACTTGAATTAAGTCAAGCATTGAGACTCATTTCTTCTTATTTTGACTTATTAGTTAAGATCGCCATCGTGTTTGCTCTCTTTAAAGCTTACTGGGTGGCTCTGTAGAGCGGAATTAATGAGCCTAATTGATGTCACCATCAGTTAGGCCCAAAATATCCAGTGCATAAGCATCCCTATGAAAACGCCCCCGGTGTCACGGCTGAATGCTGCAATGGCTGTTATTACTACTGACTGATTAATATCCACTCTTCAAGTTATTGCGTTTCAAAGAATTTGACCTCAGAACATGCTCGTGGTTTACAGCAGTGCATGAGATAGTCACAGCTTCAGAACTGTAATCTATAATCACAAATTGGAAGGATTTTTACTTGTATTAAAGGATTTATTCATACATTGGGATTATAATTTACCACTGTGAAAAGTAAAGGTCTGTAGCCAGACCACTATAAGCCTGAGACATTTTGAGACCCGATAATGAAATGGGTCGTCATTAAACTGGTGTTGGAATCTGTCACTGGATGGGCTGAAATGGAGCCCCTGAGGGGAGGTGAAGGTGGGTTTGGGTTCAGACATGTGGCTTTGGGTGGGGTCGCTGCGAGGTCAGCAGCTGCACCACGTGCAGCGAGCCGGGCGACGGCAGCGGTATCGCCGTTTAGCTCGCGGGCAGTGGGAGGCACTCACTGCCGGGCGGGTGGGGCTAGGCCCGGCCCGAGGCTCGAGGAGAGAGCGGGCGGCCATCTGCCTCACCTGCCGCACGCAGGTGTCCATCTGCCGTGCTCCAGGACAGCGCGCGAGGGGGGGGAGCATCGGGGAGCCGGTGAGATGGACAGCGGGCCACCTAAATTATTCAGCCTGCCAAGGCAAATAAGAAGGCATGGGTAGAGATGTGGGGGTGGAGGTGGAGTGGGGA
>JAODKM010000038.1:18776126-18799344 GCA_026780845.1 Petrocephalus sullivani
TAGGCAGTGGGGCGCGGGTTTGGGGGTGTGGGTGTGTGGGCCCCCCCGCGGGCCCGCGTGTGCGCGGTTGTGGGGGGGGGGAGGAAGAGGGGGAATCCCCCCCCCCCCCCCCCCCCCCGCATCTGCCAATCTATAAATGGTTTTCGGGCATGTCGTAATGGGTTGTTAACGATGCCATTTCCCCAAAGTCCTGTTCCAGAAGGACTTCCGCATTCCTTGACAGCAGAACACCCCGCATCGCAGAAAGAGACGTGTTTACCGGCCATCGCTGGAGAACCTGGAGCAAATGCAGCCTGCTTAGAATTTCCTGCTTCATGTTCGATCCTTATCTTCTTTTTTCCCTAAAATTTATGAGTCCCTTGACATCCTTTTTAATGTTCTAGAGCGTGTTAGATTAATTCTCTTTCATAAATTCATTTATATTAGTTTGAAATTGATTGAGCTTCACTCATAGAAGCTTTTTTTGAACTGCGGAGTAATTTGTGGAAAAAACACAGCTCACGCCACGGCGTTCCTGGGCTGGCCCCACATTCCACGGCTGACATTACGTCTGAAGGACTGCGCGCGGTTTAGGCCTGAAGACCTTTCAGAATGAAAATGTCAGCAGCCATAGGCAGAGCACAGGAGCGACGAGGGTTTAATTAGTACTTTTGTGAGTAAAGACAACAGAGGCAGGGAGTGTCCTTGGGTGAGTGGCCGTGAGCTTGTATGTGTCTCTCAGAACCAGGTTCCTTTGGGTTATAAGCGTTTTCATAACTGTGCTCTTACGGTCAGGATTAACATAAGCTGACGCTGCTGTAAGCCCGTCTCGACTAATGAAGGGGATTCAGGCCCTGTGACATCTCCAGGAGGCCTAGTCGGCCTATCAGGGGGCTCCACAGGGGTGCCACTTCCTCTCAATGGAGCACAGGGGCATCTGGGGATGCCAGGGCATTGGCTTAGCCACTCCGGCTCAATAAACTCAAGAGCATTTAGCTGCGTGACCCGGAGGGCCACCTGTCTCCTCGTTTCGGGTTTTCCGGTTCCCCTTTTCCACCCAGTGATAATTTTGTCAGTGTCACGGTGATTATGTGAAGGGCGCGTGTCAGTATATGCGAGTGGTGGGGGTGGGGGGGCAGTCTTTCTGTTCCCAGCTGTCGGGGGGGCGTGCCGGCTGCAGCATAGGGGCCCCACATTAATGTAGTAGATATGGGCACAGGCAGGGGGCGCCACCTGATGTCACAGGTTTATCTCTCTGTGGCGGGTCCCACCTGCCTTCCAATGGTTCCGTCAGTCTCCTTCAGCCTGATTACGCCTCATTTGGGCCAGAAGTCCAAAGTTTCTCCCTTTCTACCACATAGCTACCCCATAGCAGGTTTCCTCGCCACTCTAAGTTCTTTGTAATAATAGATTTATAGCTGTATACAAACAGGGTTGTTTTCTGGGAACTAACCTGGTTAACTAGCCTAGGAATAACTGCAAACTAATGGGGTACTTCACCACTGGCTGAAAAAGACTCATGTGATATTATAACCGGTACCAGCTGCCAATCGTCCATAGGCCAGTTTAGGGTGTGTCAGCCTGGAGCCAATCCCAGGAAGCCTTGGGAGCGGGGTGGATGAGGCCTATCCCAGGGCACACAAACAGAATCACACACACATACTATGGGCGATTTCGAGATGCCAGGTCAGTTGGCAGCATATTTTTGGCCTTGGGGTGGGAGAGGAAGGAGGTGTGAGTCCACTTTTTGATCCAATCAACTGTTCTACCCCCCACCCCCTGAATTGGCATTATAATCTGATGTATTATTAATAATTATTCATTAATCAATATGTGAATCCAAATTAAGTAAATGCCCTGCTAGCCAGGTGTCCCTATGTTTCAGTAAAATCCGGACGGAGCAGGCCACGGTCCGCTTTCCCCCGCTGCTGTCAGCCATGTTTATGGGGGGAGCACCTTGGAAATGCTGCGTCCCAATAACACAGCCTCATTTGTCATAAAACCACAACAGTCCTGAAAGAATAGTCTGTCTGCACGGAGACGCCGGTTTCTTCGGACGCTGATTTATTTTGTCCTTCCTCTCTGTCTTTTTCAACCACAATTCTGTAGCTTGGGGCATACGAGGCCCCCAGTCCTTCTAAATGACAATATGCTAATCGCATACTAATCTCCCCGTGTTCCAGCTAACCCTAACCCTAACCCCTAACCCTAACCCTAACCCAGGTAACATGTTCAATACTGTGTCCCGTGTTCTTCCCTTTCCACATATTTTGCGAGGCTTGATTTATTGGTCTTAAATATAAGCCCCAATAGAATAAAGCGATAAAAATTAATTTGAAAATTTTTGGAATTTGGAATAATTTTTAATTATTATTTTTTCTATTATTTATTTAAATTACAACAGTTTCAAACCAGTACAGTGTCAGGTAAAATGTCTGCTTTGGTGTTTTGATTTTCAGGGACTGAATCCATGTGAAATCAGTTCCTGTCTGTTCAATAATGATGCAATATAGACCGATCACATTACTTTAGTCAGCTGATCTATCTCTATAAAGGAAACACCCAATCGATATTTATTAGGCCTGTGACGCGTTTGGCAAGCTGGGCCACAATCTGGCAGAGCTGTCTGAACTCCCTGGTGGCTGTCAGTGCCCAGCCCTCTGTCCCATCTTCCTGGGTGTGTGCCGTCCATTTTCATTCGTTTCCTCTCCTCCCTCTTTTTCCATTCACTGGCTTAGCCACACTTCCACAAGAAAAGACCATGCATAGATGTGGTGTGGTTCAATGCTCACAGGATAACACTGAAGTTTCTAGAGAATTCCTAGAAAGAGAGAGAGAGAGAGAGAGCGACTGAGTCCTAACGATGTGTATGGGTTCATCCAGCCCCCCTCGTTATTCTAAGTGGACACATTTCACTAGGGTCATCTTTTAATATTTGAAGGATAATTTCTTAATGGTAATTTTTTTCCTGGTTGCTCTGTGGGCTTTGAAAATATGATTTTCAATTTCTAATTTGATTCATTTAGATTAAACTCATTAATCAGGATAAAAAGTGAGTTAATTGTCTGGGATATAAATGAGGTCGTTAAGAGAGCCACATTGAGTCTTTATTGATCTTTGTAGGAGAGAGGGAACCGAAAACACTCCTCACCAACGCGTAGGTCCTTCCCCACACAGCAGTTCTGCCATTATATTTATATTAGTGCTCATGTGTCATTAAAAACAATGTAAATAAATGCAAAGACATTACTGCATATCTTTCTCTACTAACGTTAGCCCAGTGCATTCTGGGTAGGTGCAGGGCATAAAGTTTGGTATGGGCAGGACGGAGCACCCGGCCATTGGGTTTAATCCTGAGATGTGAGGCAGTAATCAAATTCTGTGGGGGATCTATACCTCGGGCTTAGAGGCCGCGAGGGAGCCGCGCTTCCTTTGAGATACGCACCCGCAGCAGCAATCGTTAATTCAATCCTTTTATTTCCCAGATATAGATATGCAGTAAAGGTGTTTTTTTTTCTTTCTTTCAAAAAAAAAGTGAAACTCAAGCTGGGCTTTCCACAAAGGGAAAATACAGGGGAAAAAATACTTGGCTGGTGTCCACAGAGGTGCGGCTGAACCCCCTCCGGTGAAAACAACTCCAGTGTAAACAAAACCCATTAACTCATGACTCCGGGAGACACGGAGTCCCCAGCCTCCCCCGGCATCACTCAGCATACTTCCTTCTATGTGTTTGACCGTTAGGCATTAAACATAATTGTTCTGGAGATTTGACAGGAATCTCCTGGGGTTGTAGGGTCTGTAATCATTTAATTCCCCCTCAATTTCCTCTCCATATATATTTATTATTTTTCTCAGCATACCCTTTAAGGCACAGGGAGGGTCACCCCGTTTAAGGATCTCCTTGGAGCGCGGCGGCCGGGGGGAACCGCACACCCACGGGTGCGCGGCGTCATCGGGGACCCCGCATGCCGTCTGCCTCCTGCAGCCGAGCCCCCCGGCTCGCTGCCTCTTTACCCCACGGCGGTTTGGCACATTTGCAGGATGCAAATCCTCCTGTGGCGAGCGACACCGGGTGGGACGGAAGTGTCCGACCGCGAGCTCAGAAATTCAAAGCGTCCGCTGCTGTCGGGCTTTCTGCTTGGCCGGTAATTACCCAACAGGAATGTAAAGAGAGTTTAATGAGTTTTTTTTTCTTTTTTAATTATTCGATCAAAATAAGAAATGCTTTTTCTCGCTTTTGCAGTCACGGACGATGTAAGCGATATCGAGATGGCTATTAAGAGTGAAATGGTTATTAACGTTAGAAGTTTTGTGCAGAGATAACTGAGAATGTTTTTGTAATGTGCTTTTTTATGGATTTAATGATGGCAGCAGTTATGCTAATGTTAACATCTAGATTGGATCATAATCGTAGAGACTTTTAGGTACTGGGCTGGGATCATTAACCTACCCTGTCCCAGTAGCTGTGCAAACCAGTAGTCCAGCCAGTGATGGTAATGTATTCTGTCTCGGCACCCTGCATTACTCTCGTTTGCGGAATCATAACTCCTTAACCACTGCCCCCCCCCCGCGATGGTCTAACCCTCACAGTGCTGACCAGACAGAGCAACCTGGTGGCAAATGTAGCTGGTATACTCCGGACAAACGGGGCAGGTATACTTCGGACAACTGTAGCCGGTATACTCTGGACAAATATAGCAGGTATACTCAGGACAAACGGGGCAGGTATACTCCGGCCAAATATAGCAGGTATACTTGCGACAAACAGGGCAGGTATACGCCGAACAAATGGAGCGGGTAACCTCCTGATAAATAAAGCACGCATACTCGGGACAAACGGGGCAGGTATACTCTGAACAAATGGAGCACATATACTCCGGACAACTGGGGCAGGTATACTCGGGACAAACAGGGCAGCTATACTCTGAACAAATGGAGCAGGTATACTTGGGACAAACAGGGCTGGTATATTCCGAACAAATGTACTCCAGTCAAATGGGGCAGGTATACTCCATACAAACGGGGCAGAGTTTTCATTAAAAATAACACATAGGGGGAATAAAGGTAATTGATAACCTCTTTGAGAAGAATCCCTGTCAGTGTAAAAATACAGCCCTTAACCCCCTGAAAAAATGCCCTAGGTGCATTGGATAAATGTGAAGACTAAAGAATTGCATTATACCTGTCCTCTTAGTCGTATACCCAGGCAGACAGGTTGGGGTGCACCCTGGACCATGTAAATTAAAAATAAATCTGCTAGCATACATATACATCTCTTTTTCCTGTCATTACACTTGTGGCATTGCACAGAAAAGTCACCAAAGTGGGCTGTGTTCCAGTTCCGCCCGAACGCCGTGCACTTCAGACGTAAGTGGCAAGCCAGCGTCCACAGTGTGATCTGTGGCGGTAATATTTAGAGTATAAATAAGGATGAGGCGTAGTGTGACTGAGCCAGGCAGATGACGGGTTACGGCCCCCCCGCCCTGCTGACCCGGGCCTGTTGTAAGCCCCTTCACAGCCAGCTGACTCACACGTTTCCTTCTGCATGGGCCGGTAATCTCAGGACTTAGCAGCCGGTTTGATGGAAATCCCCCCCGAGCATCCAGGTACGACTTTGGAGGTGGTGTCGATGCCCCCCCCCCGAGACCTCTGCTCTCTCTCTCTCTCTCTCTCCGTCTCCCTCCCTTTTTTAGAGGGTGATCTCACACGCAGGTGTTATTCCTTCCTTATTGGGAGGGGGGTGGGTGGTGGTGACAGAAATCTTTACTTCAGCAGTGGAACATGTGTTTGGGGGTCTGGGATGCACACCACCCCCCCCTCTCAGCATGCATAAAACAAGCTGAATTTGATTTCCTGGGCCTTTAAACTTCCCAGCTCCCCAAGTGGAGAGCGCTGGGTCCCATGAAGATAGCGGTGGGGTAGGAGGGGAGAGCGCCGCGCGGCAGGGCGGAGAGCGCCGGGCCCGGTCCGCGTCAGAATAACCCGAGAGCGCTCCGCCCGGCCCGGCTTCGGGTATCGATCCCTCTGATGTTTTAAAATAGAAGTGTTTATTTGGTAAGAGTGTGGGACGCGGCGCAGCTCCGCCAGCTGCTCCCTCAGGGTATTTCCGCGTAGCACGTCATGATGCTTTGGGTAGCGTGCTGTGGACAGGGTTCTTATAGCCAGGAGTCCTTCTCACAGTACTCATTTCACTGGCTTGTGTTTGAAGTAGGGGATTAAAATTCAGAATAATAATAATGTACTAATAACTGTGTTAAGTGATGGATTCTGTTAATTAGCATCAGATTCCTTAAGGAGAGCTGAGGCTTCAGCATCCCCCCCGGGTTGGTGTTGCCGTGGAAGCAGTCCCCGGGCATTACCCAGCTGGACCAGTGTACTTCCTGTACCTGGTGGGGGCTGATTGTTACTACGTGGGCCTCATAAAGCCCACCTGCCAGGATCACCATCCCACCCCCCATGCCCATGAAATTCAAAACAAGGCTTACAGCAGTTGTCTGGTCATCTGTCGGGTCCTCGTAAAATGTTTTTAAGCAGCGCGAGATAAAGAAAAGACCCAACCTCAGCCCTGAGCGAGACGGAGACGCGGTGCATGTCGGAAATGTGACCCGGAGCGTCTGCCTTTTGGAAGCAGGGTTCTGGTCATCTGGACATAGCCTGGACCCTCCCGTATAAATACCTGCCCAGAAGAAAAAACCCTCTGATGGCATTTACCTTTTTTTCCAAAAAACTAATTGTTAAATTGTGACCCCTTTCCCGCTGAGAGCGCCTTCATTAGGTGCCTTGGAATAGAAAAACACTTGCGCGTTTTCGTTCCTCGTATCTTTGCCTGAAGCTTTGACGCTTGGGTGAGTGTAACACGGCAGATGAGGCCAAGCAAACGCCCTCTTCCTGTATCGCCTTGCCTGTAATACTACTCGCTTTTGGTTGGGAATGCGTTTCATGTCCCGGTGCAAATGTTGCTCTGCTGACAGGGGGAGAAACCGCATGATGTCACGTTATTAGTAGGGCCATTTGCTCGGATGCAGCTACAGCACCTTGTATTTTTTGTTTTGGGGCGGTGCCGATCCCTTCTTAGAACCTCACATGACAGTCATGCTGCCTGGCGCATTTGCCGCGCAGCTTTTAGCGCCCCCCTCTGGAGAGCTTTCAGATGGCGCTGTCCCGCTGAATGCCGAAGGTGTCCTGCCATATTCTGCTGCTATTTCTGGCACCGGTGAATCCAGCCTCCCCGAATGTTTTTGTTTTGCACTCGTGCAGCCGCATCCGCTGTCCTGACGCAGGCCGCAGGCCGTGTCAATGCACCAGGACCCCGTTATAGCATCCGATAACTCATCTGCTAATCCGTCTGCTTTTGCCGTGCATTGCTAAAGGTACTGATGTCATCCAGGCCCAGGAACGCTGTGATTCCTTCATGGCCTCCCGTCACCCCCATCCTCTCTCCTTCTAGCTCATTCCATGTTTCAGTACTGCATTGAGTACTGCATTCACAGTACTGCATTCATTCAGTACTGCAGTCATTCAGTACTGCATTCAAGGTACTGCATTCATTCAATACTGCATTCATATTTTTTGACCTTTTGGATGCCGGCAGTTCTCTGCACCATTGTTTTGTAGTTGAGTAGTTGAACTTCTGAGACAATTGTACAGATCATCAGTTATCTGGACAGGTGACTGAGAAGGCATGAAACAGTGTTTAAAATAAGAAAGCATGTTACTGAATCCAGTCCTCTATAAGGATAACTAAGCCTGCAGTAGATTAAACACTTTCAGTATCAAGGCTGCGACCTTTAAGACTTGGTTTGTGTGCATAGCATGTCCTCGTACATCAGTCATAGACGAAGTGCTCTGCCCTTCCTCTGTGGCTGCAAGTTAATAACCTATGGAACGTGAATATGCGTGCTGGTTAACCAGGGACTCAGTTACGACTGCAAGCTATTTAATGCCACATAGCTAACAGTTACCCAGCTAACCAATATTCAGTGCATCCCTGCCCCACAAATGCTGGCGTTAGCAATTAGCCGTAGATCTCTGGGTCAGATTACTGCTGGAGCAGCCTTTGATGTCTGACAGCATATTGCTGTGTGTTGCTACTTGAGGTTCCATGCATTTCCTCCGTCTCTGCACACCTAAGTACAAATGGAACCCCCAGAAAGCTTCAGGAATTGGCTTCTTCTTAAAGCTCCCACAGCCGTACAATACTCAGAGAGAAAGACCATAGGCCAGGGCTAACCATAGGCCAGGGCTAACCATAGGCCAGGGCTAACCACAAGAACGTTACACTAACAATGTAAAATGTGAACCAAATGGTAAATATATGGACTGTATATGTCATGCTGTTTCCAAAATGCACCGTATAACAAGGGCAATTTAAAGATGCCAATCAACGTAAACTGCACTTGCAAACCGGAGTACCTGACGTAAACCAAGGCAGACATGCGGCAGGAAGTGCAAACCCCACACACAGCCCAGCGCACTCATCAGTGCCACCCTTTCTGTTGGTTTGTCTTCGCAGGTGTGCGTCTTGACCGAGTGCGTGGCGGACGACAGAAATACAAGCGCCGGATCGATGCCGAGAACAGTCCCTACTTGAACCCGCAGCTGGCCCTACCCCCCAAGAAGCCATGTAAGGCTCTTCTTCTCCATCCTTCTCAGCCGTCGGTGGAGAGCGCCGGGGCCTGTGTCAGCCCGTATCTCTCCCCACAACGGGCCGGCACCAGCAGCTGTGTGGCAGGCTGAAATTAATTTGTCGATGTTAGCATTTCTGGGTTCAGTTCCCACGCTGTCGTGTTAAACCTGCTGCATCATGAGCACAAAATGCATTTTCTAACCGTATGCTGTACATTTGTGCTGCTTACATTCTGAAGAAACTATTTTATGTGTATATGTGGCAAAAAGCTAATTTCTCTCCCTGCACTACCTTCTTCTTGTTAAAGTGAAAGAAAATAATTAGAGATATAGATTAGGCTAACTTGTTTGTTTCTGATCACGTGCATTTTTCTGCAGATTTTTCCCAGCAGTTTGGGGTAACATAGTGTGATTGGAAAAAAAAGACATGATTAATTAGTGCTTTTATTAACCAGATTAATCAATAATCTTTTCCCATGTTTTTAAAATGATTTAAACTTGATTTATTTGCACTGTTTTAATTTGAGCTGTGTATTCTGAGCAAATACCCCATTACCGATGTCCAGCCTGCTCACGCCTCCCTTTCCTTTGATATTCTTTACACATACCACCTTTTCCACCTGCCTGTCTGTGTGGCCAGCTGCCTGTTAAGACGAATCCCAGCCTGTTTTTCTGATCGATTATTAGCATGAAAACAAAGGCTCCGGGATTGCTAGTTCAGCTGCATTGATTCTAATTAGGGAAACGTTAAATAAGATTTAGCAGAGATAGCATCCTCCGTTCTGCCGTCCCCGGAGTGGAGAGGAGGACACTTTGATCGATTCACTCCGGCCTTTGTCTCCTCTTCCACGGTTGTGATACAAGCAGATAGTGGGAGTTAATGCCTTTTAATTGGCTAATCGGTGGCTCCCTCGGGAATCCACCTCTGTCCTGGCTCTGCAGGCCCGGGCGCCAGGGCAGAGCTGTTACGTTTGGGCCTGCTGTGAAGTTAAATCGCATTGTGAAAGATGATGAAGCAGGCGCAGCGGCTGGAGTAAAGGTGTCATTTTACGGTGCTGTCAAAGGAGGGCCACTTAGCTCACAGTGGGGGGGATTATTGTATGTCAACAATCAGAACTGCGTCTTATTGGCTGATCAGTTCCTATTGGGGCGGGATTATTATATGTCAACAATCAGAACTGCGTCTTATTAGCTGATCAGTTCCTATTGGGGCGGGATTATTGTATGTCGACAGTCAGAACTGCATCTTATTGGCTGATCAGTTGCTATTGGTGCGGGATTATTGTATGTGGACAGTCAGAACTGTGTCTTATTGGCTGATCAGTTCCTATTGGGGCCCGATCATTGTTTCTTCAATCACAAAAATGATAAAATACACTATTTTATTTATCCTTAATTTGCTGGATTTATTCAGAATTCAAGAATTAAAGCCCAATCACATTTGACCATATTAGGGTAAATCCGCCTAGACCTCAGCAGCGGTTACAGCAGAGCTGCAGAGGCACTGAGCAGCTGGGCGTAAACATCAGGCATTTTGTAAATATAGAGACTGACATTTCGGTCCAGTCGGCCCCATACAGCAGCCAGAACCTCATGTCCCTGCTAATAGGGTCTGACTCTGACTGTATGGCTCCATTCTTGCTCTTGTTTCCTTCCCTGGAGTTGAACACAGTCTCCTCTGCCTGCCTCGCAGATAACAAAGTCGTCTCTCACCTGCTGGTGGCAGAGCCGGAGAAGATCTATGCCATGCCCGACCCGACTGTCCCAGACAGCGACATCAAGGCCCTGACGACGCTCTGCGACCTGGCTGATCGGGAGCTGGTGGTCAATATTGGCTGGGCGAAGCACATCCCAGGTGGGTGCCACTGCTGCGCCCATGCTCCTCTGTGCTTTAGAACATGAGGTCCAGCCGTTACAACATGTTTAAGTCACGCCAAGTCTATAACGCCTGTCATCTCAGCTATGTGTAATCTACTCTGGAATGAAATAATGTTCCCTGTGAATCATAAGAAGGTCATGGCTCTGGGTAGATGGTTAAATGCTGCTCTGTGTCCAGTTTCTGAGTCCCACCTTATAGTAGCCATGTCAGCAATCCCCAAGAAAACATTCTAGAAAATTTTTTCAAGGCTGTAAATGTATTTCCCATCCAAGGGTGTCGAATTTTCATCCTGAATGTGCCGTAGTGATCTATCACATTGTAGCGTCCACTCAGTGACAGAAATAGATAAAAACAGAATATCGATTTGTACATTTAACCCACAGAAACCCGACAAAATCATGAGGTGACATCTCCAGAAGCTATACTCATTGTAATTTTAATTGTAATATATAAAATGCGACTTGGCACATTGGCAAGGTCACACTACTGACACTGACAGATAAGTCCAGTCTGACAGAAGTGGAGATGTTTCACTCTGAGGTGCGCCCTGCACCCATCAGTGCTCCCGGACTTCCATAAGGAGCCGGACGCGGTGGTGGAAAGGAGAACGGTTTCGGGAGTGAGAAAGCCAAGGTAGATAGAAGAGTTACAACACAGTGTCGGGCATTGGGTTTGGGCGTAGAGCTGGGCTATTTCTTTTTGCATGTTGGAAAGAGGGAGTGAGACCCAGGGCTCAGAGTGATCACTCTCCAGCCCTCTGAAATGAATAATCCTTCCAGCGATGTTAAGACAATGAGTCAGTCCAGCGCCATTCTTGCTCAAAAATCGAGATTTGTCACTTGCATAGAACAAAGAGGTTATTAAAGAGGCGTCCTGGTCCTAATTCCCCGTTTTACTTACTAATTTACTTTGCCCGGCTAAGGTAATACTGAGAATACTAACGCTAACCCCTGGCTGGCGCTAAGTAAGTATCACTTGCGCGTCTCCTCCGCGAAGGCCGCGCTAATGCCTTAATGGCGCTGATGAAGTCCGCTTGTGCCGGAGCCGGGCGAGTGCCGCCGTCACCCGGGAGCCGTGACAAAGTGTCAGGCGCGGGCGCGGCGGCTAATTTGAAGCCATTAGGCGCTCCGAGCACGGGCAGCGATTCGTTACGGCGGCCGGGAGCCCGGCTGACATGTCTGACTGCGCCCACTTAAGCCCCGTTCTGGCCGGGGAGCGGGCAAATTGTAAACTAATTTAAACATCACTCAGTATTACCGGGCTGCCTCTGTCACGGGAGGCGGGATAATGAAACGCTCGCTGTTTTTTTTTTCCCGAACGCTGTTAAAATTCTTCATTTTTTTTTTTTGCCAGCGCTACTCCGTATTGAGAAAGTACTCTGGAAAATTAGACCCCTTCGTGCATTTCTTAAGCATTTTTCCATGCATATTGGTCTGCGTGTTTTGTTTTTTAAGCTGCCGTTTTACGGCCCGACAGGCGCCCTGAGCGACTCTGACGGGACGTCGGGCGAAATTCTGCAGAGCTGCGCGAACCAACCGCCGCATGTAATGTCATATTACGGCGCTAAAATGTGAAATATGATGTTAACTACATGTGTGGGGGTAAAGAAAGTTAACACAACTGCTTTAGACCTACACAAATTGGACTGTTTTGTGGGACCTCATTGGAAAGATTAATGGATTCAGTCTGAAATTCTTACTGTAATAATAAGTCCAACATATCTGTGTGAAGGTAATGAAAAATGCCCAAACCGGAACATAAATATTTATCATGAGGAAAATAATTATAATAAAAAGCTAGGACAGCGTATAGTCTACCTGCAAACAGAGAGGAGATCTTTACCTATAAACGAAAGCAATCATCTTTAATGCCCTGCCTCTCAGTAAGACAGCTACAGGTAGAGAGGTACCCCCGGAGGCAGAGAAATACCCCTGGAGGCAGAGAGATACCCTCAGAGGCAGAGAGATACCCTCGGAGGCAGTGAGGTACCCTCAGAGGCAGAGAGGTACCCCTGGAGGCAGAGAGATACCCTCAGAGGCAGAGAGATACCCTCGGAGGCAGAGAGGTACCCCCGGAGGCAGAGAAATACCCCTGGAGGCAGAGAGGTACCCCTGGAGGCAGAGAAATACCCCTGGAGGCAGCGAGATACCCTCAGAGGCAGAGAAATACCCCTGGAGGCAGCGAGATACCCTCAGAGGCAGAGAAATACCCCTGGATGCAGAAAGATACCCTCAGAGGCAGAGAGATACCCCGAGAGGCTGAGAGATACCCTCGGAGGCAGGGAGGTACCCTCAGAGGCAGAGAGATACCCTCAGAGGCAGAAAGATACCCTCAGAGGCAGAGAGGTACCCCCGGAGGCAAAGAGGTACCCCGGAGGCAGGCAGGACGGGCGCGGACTATGGGAATGCTGGGTCATTCCATGGAGGTCCTGGCCGATGGAGTTTTTGCCGGTCAGATCAACTGGAAAAGTCATGCCGCCTATGACATGGTCGTTTTTAACTTCTTTGATGTAATTTTCATGAGGAAAATTCCCGTGAAAAAGATTCAAGATGTGAAAGAGGCTTACCCTCCTTCTGGGGGGACTTAGCATTAACGGCATTAATTGTATAGGCCTATCAATAAATACATAAAATAGGATATAGATAATTAAATGAAAATTTTATGTTGTTAAAGGTGAGAATTCATGATGTCGGATAAACTACTGTAGCCTACAGCATTGAATTATTATTTTATTTCAAGTGGTTTGATTGTCCCATAATAATAATAACAATAACACGTTTTTTTTATTATTTATTTAAAAGCTAACCTTAGCAGTTTCTGGTAAGCGTGGAGTAGTTCCGAAGGACTTTCAGGGGCGCCGGTGAATTTTCAGTTTTAATCCGAAAGCGAGAGCGTCCCGATCCGCCGGCTGATTTGCGGGCCGCGTCTCCGGCGATGCGCGCTTCGGCTCCACCTCGCCGCGCCTCCCTTCCCGTACCCCGCCGGGCGATCGCTGAGTGTCCGCGGCTTGTCACCGCTGGAAATGCTGATTGATGCATGACCTAAGACGTCTTCGGCAAAGTAAATGCACGCTCTGCGTACGGGCTTATACGCCAATATGCTCGCTAAGTCGGGACGCTAAATTAACTGCGGACGGGAGTGCGTTTTGCGGTGACAGGTATAAGCCTACATGTATCACAGCGGTTTTGGAAGGGAATGAAAAAAGAAGATTAATTGAATTCTTCCGTGTTTTGAATTTTGCTAACATTTCTGCTGCATAATGTCACCACCTTGAACTGCGATGTTGTATTACAGTTTGGTAGAACATATTTTCGTTTTTATTAAAGCCTCCCGGATAAACAGGCTTTACAGCTCGTAGATGATTTCGCCGAAGTGATCCCAGGAGATGTATTTTGACGTTATTCGGTGTAATCGTAATAACAGGAGCTGAGGGTTTCCATCAGCGCTAAGATGTCGAACAGACTCCCAGGGGTGGGATGGAGAGTCTGGACTTTTGGATCCAGCTTTTTTCCCACATGGGAGCAGAGAAGGTCCCCCGTGCTTGACCTCTGAAGGCTCTGGAGAGGGGGATTCTTTAACACCTCTGACAGACATGGGCGCATTCACACACAAACACGCACACACAAGCCACTCTGTCATGCCGCCCTGAGTCATCCTGCCACAGTGGAGAGGGAATTGTCACATGGGCTTTGGAGTGTCACACTGAGTCAGCACCTCCATGTCCACGGAACACCCCCATGGACCACACTGCACGAAAACGGTCTGCTGCCATCATGGTGCTTAGAATATATGCAATGTACATCTGTACGTTTTTGTTGATAGCAACATTGTTGTTAAAAGCTAATATTTCGGAGGTGGGGGGGGGGCAATTTTTATGTTTTGAGATTTTTATCTAGAAAGAGGTGTGCAAGCAAGTGCGCAGCACATAAAATTTTCATAACAAATAACCTAAATACATAAAAAGATATAAAATAAGAAGGTGGTAAAATGCATAGCCAAGCTGAATTTAGGACATTTAGAATAAACTGTGGTCTTAAAATTTAAAAATACAAAATTTTAGACCTTGAGCTCTTCTTATCCTGTGTGATCATTAATGCATTTGCAGATCACTCTAAATATTCGTGATGAGCCACTGGACTGTTGAATCAGCACTGGCCACTGGTTTGACTGGCCAGGATTGAAATTCATAGAGAAAATACACAATGTAAACCACTAGGCAGGATATCCGTCTATGCATGGCAGTGAGATCTTGACCCCCTAAGTAATTTTGTGTGACAGCGTCTGCAAAACAAATAGATATTATGCCCTCCCTTTTATGGCTCCCTTTCCTCACCGGGGCCCTGCATATGATGTCATCTCAGTGGTGCAGGAGCATCTCTGTTACGGCTCAGGTAGCTGGGAGCGTTTTCCTTTTGCTTTTGGGACAGGCGAGCGCACCTAGCTATTCCTGCAGATGAGGGGAAGCGTCTGCAATTACGACGTGGAAAAACAGGGAATTATCACATTTTGTCCTCCTCTTCTTAGTTTGATTACATTTGTAAATCAAATCGATCCATCAAGCTGGATTGAGTTGCGCGGACTGTAGGCATAGTAATCTCCATCTAATAAAATGTAAATATGCCACATGGGTAAGTAACCGATAAATCAGGGCCGTGCGTTTGCCACTCATTAAATATCAGAATGAGCGGTCAAATTTTTTTTGTATTTTCAATTTTGCGAAGTGCTGCTGGTGCATAAAGATAGATGGATGTAATTATGTAAACCAAACTCCATCCTGGCTCCTTCCAACACCGCTCCTCGTGTCATCTTGTCATCGGCTTTATCTCCCGGAGAAGCACGAGTGGCCGGCATTGCCCAGCCACCTCCTCCTCCGTACTCTCAGAGTACAGTAACAATAGTAATAATACTCGGAGTAATAACAGTAATAATACTCAGTAATGACAGAACTGGTTGGTCCTGAATAAGAGTGCCATTTATTATTTGTCTGCTTAGAGTGGCATGGACAACTTGGGATGTTTATGTGTGTTTCTGTGCTAATTAGGGTCCACAATATGCAGGTAATTTGTTCCCACCCAACCCCTATCTTTAACTTCAAAGAGGCTTAGGTTCTAATCTGTGAAAACAGCAGCGTCATTTTATTTGTCTATTGCTTCAAGGGAACATGTTGACGTCGAGAAAAGGGCCGTGGATGGAGCAGGTTTAGCGTTTTGCAAGTGGCTGGGATCGCCCCTAATTTGTGTCCCTCTCTCAAGGCCGTGTGTCAAATCGCACAGCTGTTCTGTACCGATTCCTCAGCCTTGCTCTTATATATGTACAGCACATGTACATACATTTTCTTTGTATCCGTTGCCTGATATGCCGGCAGCTCCTACAGCAGCTGGTTGAGCCTGGTATGTTTGTACCTGTTCCATCCCAGGGAGCCGTGTATGAGTAAGGCCATTCAACCTGGCTGATGATGGCATGTGAGCCATCAGCCCTAGTAATAGCTGTGAAATTTCATAATTACACAGCCTTTATTACATTGCATAATGACCCTGAAGCAGTGGTGTAACAATTAATTAACATTTCCATCCTGCACCTTTTTCCAAGATGAAAAGGTGCACGTTGCCGTGGAAAAGAAGCACTGTCTTGTCTTTGGGTGTGGCTGGAGGCATGGTAGGACCTCTCCCAGACTCTCTCTCTCTCTCTCGCTCACTCTCGTTTTTGTTACATCGAAACCATGCAAGGACAGCTGAGTGTGCGTTGAAAGCATGAGGATTTACAGACTTCACTGCATCATAAACTGTGTATCTACACATTGATTTTCAAGTAATCCTTCAGACTGAAACTTGAATTAATAATGGACAAATACATTCTTGGACAACCTCTTACCTACTGCTGGGAAATTCTCAACAAAGCAGAGGTTAGCATAACTGGAGCTGGTGATTACTGTCCTCTGTTGTCATGTGGACCATGTGACATTAGATGGGCAATCTGCAGTGTCCCTCCATCCATCATGCTCGCTCGCGTTGTGCCCTCTACTACCTTGCATCGGCTCTCGGTCATCCCTCCATGCAGAGCAGCATAAAGGCTTAGGAGATGGATGGATGGATGGATGGATGGATGGGCCAGCAATGAAGTTTTTTGCTTTCCAGGGACTGTTGGGTATTACGTACAACCATACTGAACTGAAATCCAGTTAAAGGTGGTGGTGTCCTCTAATTAACATGGAATCTGCAGAGTGGAGGAAAGACTGGAAAATTTGAAAGTGGGAAGAATCACTTCACATAGCAAGACACAATTTCTCCAGAGATGACATGTGATGGCCATAGCTTATGCGTATTGAACTGTCAGCTATTTCACCACAGTCTTTAAAATTCTTTAGTTTTCGTCTTCCCTTTGCATGAAAGTACCTGTTGCTGTTTCATTTCGATATCTAATCGGGTGGGAAAATATTCACAACAATCCGTAACATCTTAACTGGTCACCTTGGCAATTCTTTTGAACAGGTCACCGCGATGAAAGTTTGCAATTAGGCTTGTGCCCGTCGCTAATTATCTGCTGCAGAAGCGAAGGCTTCTCTCGTCGACTTTGTGATTAACAGACAACCCTGCATCCCCACTTCCCCCTGGCACCTTCCACGATCCCACCATTTGTAAAGCAATTATG
This sequence comes from Petrocephalus sullivani, assembly GCA_026780845.1. Lineage (NCBI taxonomy): Eukaryota > Metazoa > Chordata > Actinopteri > Osteoglossiformes > Mormyridae > Petrocephalus > Petrocephalus sullivani. The sequence goes on from JAODKM010000038.1 coordinate 18,793,258, forward strand.
TTCCCCGGAAGGATCCGTGTTCCCTCGCTGGCGCTTACCGCGGCTTGGGGCGGGGGGGCGGGGCCACTCGTACAATCGGGCTCGGTGAGATTTTGCTAAATTTGAGGCTGTCCAAGTAATGTCTGTTTACTACAAGAAAGCAGAATAGATAGAAGCCCAGTTACTTTCCTGAAGTTATGAAGAAACAGAACTATGGCTGTTTTTATAACCACAAATTACTGGACTAAATTGTATTTACTCATTCTATTGTAGATGAAATAAAATCATTAGCACAGTGTAAGATGCTGTTCTGGCAGGATGGCAGGCCGAACCATGTGACGTAGAGAGATGGGGGCTGGCTATCACCGTCTGGGTGCAAATCCTGGGTCCAGTAGAGACCAGAACCAGACCAACCGGCATTGGTCATAAGACAGAGGTCACGTTACTGAAAGGCTGGTGCATTCCACTCTGGTTCTAGAGCAATACAAGGCGACTCGTAGTTTATCTGTGCTATAGTGCCTGCTGTTGCCCCCACCCCGCCCCCAACTTTAAAACCTACTGGGAAGGGAACAGTGCTACAATGGGTCTATTAAATGGTACTGTAGACAAAACACTGGACATAGCTTCTTGCTAAATGTCTGCCTCTTACCGCTGATGTTGTGTCTAATACCTTAATTTGCAGCAGCAGTCTGAGTGCTGCATTAGGGAGAGAGATTAAGCGAGGATCACGGCAGGTTTCTGCTTGTGTTCTCAGAGGGAGGAAAGGGAAGAGCCCCCTTGGTGCGGTGTTCTCCCCGACTAAAGTGGCTTTAAACATTTAATGTGTGATCAGATGTTCTTGTGCTTATGAGTATAGAGATACTCTGCTCAGGAAAGTGTTTTTCGGAAGGACGTTTCACAGCTGAAATATACCTTTAACGTGAAATATACCATTAACGTTTACATCAGACACGACAAGGACAGGATTCGTGCAAGCTGAGATGAACAAACATTAGGCTCTCACTGGAACAGAATCACCTCATTTGCCGGATTCTCTGGGGTGCTTTCTTCGGGAACCCTGGCTTTCTGCATGTCGTTCATTGTCTCGTTAGGAACAAGCATCCTCCAGATTTTTAATTACCCATCCCATAAAATGCTATGTCTTATTCCTCCATGTAATCACGTGCATTCAAAGGATCACACAGAAGATGTAACAAATGTGCAATTAGAAGAACGTCTTGGTCCTCGTGAACAGATGTATTATTATATTGGGCGCGGATGTGGACGCCCAGTGACCATCCAGACGGCGTTTTTGTAGCATCTGCTATCTGGGTCTTCAGCTTTCCCAGAGGCGCGTTCATTTCTGTGATGCTCGAGTCCATCCACCTTGTGGCTGCTCATCCTCTTTGTCTTCTTTTTTATACTTTTGAGCATTATGGCCATTTCTAACAAACTGGGTCTATGCACAAACGAAGATTCCACATTGGTCTAGTCATTCGTGCCTGAGCTGAAAATGGACTGAGGTGTTTTTCTTGGTGGTAAACCGAGGTAGTGCGAGATGTGAAGCCTTATGCCAGATGGGGGGTTTGTGAAATAACAACATGTTCAGTCTGCTCACTGAACACTCCGATGAAGGCTGGATACAATGTCTGGAGCTTTTACACACTTCCATCTACACACGCTATAGATTAAAACTGCTGGGAGTTCTGTGCTGTTTGTGTTTTTTGTGTTTTGTGATTTCATCGAGATGTCATCCAGAATAAGCTTAGACATCCATCCATCCATTTATCCAATACAGGGAAAACTCTATACATATTATGTATCCTTTAAGTGTTTTGTTTTTTGAATGAGATTAATTAAATATGGAAAATTCTGAAAAATCAGGCATTAAAACCTCAGGTATCTGGGAGGAGGGTTCTCCACAGGCACTCAGCATCTGCCATGTGTTTATACTGTCTGTGGTTGTCGGCCTAATAAGCCTGAACCCAATCGAAAGCAACACTGAGGCCCCAGAGTCATTTGAGGACTGGAGACCCCTGCATTACTGGCCAGGCAGCCCTGCGCCTCACACAGTCAAAACAGATTCGTCACACAGACCAGCCTGAGGCAGTGTGGTGGCCAGCCTCTGCCGGGGGCGGGGGGGTGGGGGGGGGGCTGTCCGCCTGTCCTGCCCAACAGGGGGTAAATCCAAACCGGAGCCCCTTCCTGCCTGCGTGCTGGGCCAGAGACAAACATTTATCCAGCGTGGAACCCGCAGCCCCCCAGCAAGCTGCTCTGCTCCATTCAGGGGGATGAAAGAAGAAAGCATTGTATCAAATGGCTGGGGGGGGTCTGCCAGCTATGAGCTTATCCTCATCTGCTGATCATGTCTAGCCCAATGGAACATTCTAGCGATGTCTACATTAAGTCACATATTTCACATATCTGCATTTGATACCTAAATAAGAACAAGTCAGTCTGGTATCGTTTAAAAATGAGATCCAAGCTCCTTCATGGGACTTTAAAGTTTTAATGCAGACATTGCCTGTTTTTTTCGGTGGGGTTGGACTGTAGCCCATTCTAACACAGGCAGATCATCCCTAAGGCAGCACATTTTATGTACTCCGTTACAGGATGTAATACTGGGCTCACCGGTCAGTGACGGTCATGTTGATGCTCAGTATATTCGCATGATGCCTAACGGAGGTTACCTGCTTCCATGGTCTCATGTTTATCTCTTGCACTTGCATTATGTAGATGATTTTTTGTGTTTTGCCTTAGACCTAAACTGAAATGTCAAATTAGTTCCAGTACTGACAGGGATTAGAGGGATGGAGATCGGCACACAAACGTCAGTGGAGATCCCACGTCATCGGCAGCAAATGGACAGCGAGCCTCTTTTGTCTTCTGTGTATTGATCTGCCCATGAGAGTGTAGATTTGTATCTCTTAATTAATGTGCCCCGAAACAGAATTTGTATTAATCAACCAGATAAGAAAAATTGGTCCCTCGCAGTCTCAAGACAGCCGGCAGTAAAGGCACACAGGCCCACCCCGATAAAATCACCCGTCGGATTTCGGAAAAAACGAAGGGAAAAAAGTTCCCACCTTCCACTCAATAAACTAATCATCCCGCTTTTAATTATTCGGCGGAGGGACGTGCGGCAATCCCGGAATGTGTAAATCTAATTATTTACTAACAGCAGAGCCTGGGAAGCTGGGATTGGATCGCCACGGGAAGGTGTTCCAGGCAATAGGCTTCGTCCATCTGCTGCCTGGCGCCCCCCCGCCCTGTCCCATTACCCACCACTCCACCATCATGCCACTGCCCCCTTCCTCGCAGTTCTCCATTCCGTTCTTCTCCTCCACGATTTGCGTAACCTCGGCTAACCCTCCTCTTCCCCTGCCCGCTGCCTCTCTTTCCGTCTGTTTTCCTGCCCGCGCGTCCGTGTCGTCCGGGCTTTTCACTCCGCTGTCGGACGCGAGCTCTCGCTAAATCCGGCTTCGGCTTCCTGTCCGCTTTTAATCCTCGATAATGCAGATACCGCTTTGTTTTATTTGACGCGGGACACGAGTGCTTTCTTGTTAAGTCTTGACTTTCCGTCCGTTGGGTATCGGTCTACAAACTCTCATAAATACACCCATCAGCGGCGGCAGTCTGCACACGCCTGGTTTCCGCTGGCTGCTGTCTGGTATTTCTGTAGGTCTTCCTCGCTGAGCCGGCCACCCCCTCCGGAGACCCCCCCCCCACCACACGAGTACACAGCAGCCTCAGTCTACAGACCCCCTTGAAGAAGTCCTCCTCTAATTCCCTTTGATGATTTTATTAAGTGGACGTGGGTGTTCCTGCCAACTGGCAGATCTGGGGCCCCCAGCCAGCAGGCCAGGAAAAGCTGTAACCGCTCTTTGTTGTCTGGATGCCCCTAATGAGATCAGAGATGTTCACACTTCAGGACAGTGAATCGGCGATGGGGGATAAACAGCAGCGGAAGGAGTGGGCGTGCCCCCCCCCCCCCCCCAATCGCCGATGGCCTCCAGGAGGCGGTCCGGGCCTCCGGCCCGCCGCGGTACAGGGGACCCCGACATGGCAGTTATGCGAGACTTTCCGTCCCAATGGCGAGCCGGATGGGAAATCGGATGGGGGAAGTCCGACAGCGTGGACGGAGTCAGAGGGCACTCATATTCCCAGAAATACTCATTCCTTTGCATTGCTTTTCTTTGGCTGCCATTTGAATGGGGAGAACATGCTAATTTTAATCTTTCAAAAGACCGCTTATAAAAAGTATGATGTTCTTTATCCATGTCAACGGCTCAGTTGAGATTTGTTTATGCTGATGTGATTTTATTTCTTTTTTTTGGCCAAGGATCAGTAAGAATCAATAAAAAAACTCTAACTTGTCTTTCCCCCCAAGAATATTTAAAAAAAAAAAAAAAAAAACAAGCAATAATCGGTTTTTCGCCTGCAGTGATTGGTTGGGATTGATCTGTACTGCAGGCTGGGGAGATAAGACGGCTCCCCTGCGAGGATGCCCCTCCGGGGTCCTATTGCGGAGACCATTGCAGAATTTTAATCACTATTCAGAGCATATGCACGATTAGACGCGGCAGAGACAGGCCTGCTTCCTGCATGCTGCATGCTAACGCCAGCCTTTCTCAGCATGACATGAGTTTGACCACCTTCCCATGTCCTGTCCTGTCTCACCCGGCCCCGCTGCCTCTCTGTCTCTCCCCAGGCTTCTCCACTCTTTCCCTGGCAGACCAAATGAGTCTATTGCAGAGCGCATGGATGGAGATCCTGATCCTGCGGGTGGTGTACCGCTCGTTGTCCTTTGAGGACAAGCTGGTCTATGCGGAGGACTACATCATGGATGAGGACCAATCAAAACTGGCCGGTCTGCTGGACCTCAACAATGCCATCCTGCAGCTGGTGAAGAAATACAAGAGCATGAAGCTGGAGAAAGAAGAGTTTGTGACCCTCAAGGCAATAGCGCTTGCTAATTCAGGTTAGCGGGTCCTTTGCGCTCTCTTGTGCTCTTCATATTTATTGACTATTTATTTTGTGTGGGGACGGAATCCCCTGGGAGTAAAACCAAAAGGTACAAAGTGACAAATAAGCCTTTAATGAACACACTTTGAAGCATTAAATTGCAACAAAATGAAATGTTTTCCCTCATGAACGTCGACACACACATGTACCTCCCAGTGCTTACTGCTTCTCCGTAATGCAGTTCTGGGTGTGAAGCACAGGGGGCGATGTCGCTCACCATTAGCATGCACCCAGTGCCCCACCCCCCAGCTCCTTGGTCCCGACCACATCTTTGAACTTTATCTTGGTTGCCGGCCAGTAGTTTTCCCTTTAATTACACGAAGGAAATGTCAATAAAATCGGCTAAATGGGCCGCGATGAGTGGCCCACTGGGCAGGAGGCTATTTGTTCAAATTCTGCGCTGCTCGAGGTATCGACAGTTTGTTTTCTGGGGCCATATGTGATGATCAATCCCAGGCTGGGCTCAGCCACGCTGAAAAATGAAAAAACAGATTGCTTTTGCCTGCTTGTGGATAACAGTACCCTGTTCGGCCAGCATGGCAGAGGCCGACCGAGGAGTCAAGCCCGACTCGGGACAAATGATTTTTTTTTGTATTGATCTGGCTCTTAATAGTTAATCACTGGCTATCAATGCCAAGGCGAGGATGAGGTTTTTAAATTGGGGGGAAAAAGCTGATTTCATGAATAGATAATTGCATTAGTTTGCTTTCCCTAACTGTTCCTGAGGGCATGTGTGGATTTGGGCATTGGCACGCCCCTTGTGTGTGTGTGTGTGTGTGGCTTGTTTATCTCACTGTCATTTTATCCCAGCTAATTATCAGCCTTTAGCCTTATCAAGATGCCTTTCATATTTCATAAGAGCACATGATCACGAGACGAGAGGCACGTAACAGCAGTATTTACATTTTGTAAAGTCATACCATCTGTTACGTGTGTGTCCATAAATCTACATACTGTAAAAAGGGTTATTTATTTTTAGCTGACACCTTTTTTCAAACTCTTTTTGAGATTCTCTAAATGCTTGTTAGGAATACCCAAGGAAAATTAAAAAGTGCTGAACATTTCTTTGTCCATTCAGCCTCCATACTAGTGCGTGGTTGCAGT
>JAODKM010000038.1:18808931-18822420 GCA_026780845.1 Petrocephalus sullivani
CCTGCTGTCGGAGCACCCCGCCCGCCCCACCCCCCCCCCCCTCCCCCCCCCCCCCGACGGGGGGGGGTCCCCCCCCCCCCCCCCCCCCCCCCACTCCATACACTTCCTGGTTTGGTCTGGAAGTCGAGAGTTAGGCTGCGACATATAGAGCATCACTGAGCTTTTTGAGCCAGGCGTCTGACACCTTTATGCCATTATGTGCTGTGACCATGCATCGGGCCAAGGTTTCCTAGAATCGTCAGCAAAGAAACGGCATGTAACCCTTAGGTAACTGCCAGATTTCCCTAGATTTGGGCTTTTTTGGAGCAAAATGGAAAACCTATAAGCCCCCATATGAATGCCCAGGACGCATAGGCGTGAGTTCATGCCGGAGATCGGAACAAGTGAGTCACCCTCCTACTCACCCTCGCGTGCCGGAGAGCCGAGGCACGGAGAGGTCAGCGGGTCACTGGGGTTTAGTTTCATCATCCGCATGGGGCATTAGTTCAAGGTACAGTCCGCTCCGAATGCTGCCCTTAATCCTCTCTCCACGAGTCAGTCTGCTGTGATCGTACTGCCTGTTATAGCTGCATTAAAAATATCCACAGAATTAACATCAGCTGCTAATACATGTGCAGGAAATATCCAGCCGCTATACTGTGTATATATAGGCCTACTCGGGACAACAGACACAGATAAGTAGCATGCATAGTAAGTATGCGCTTTTAATTACCCTGCTAATGATTGCTAAATGCAAATTCCACATTTTTAACGTTATATACACAATGAATACGCATGTTTCATTACTACATCGTATCATTGCATTTGGTCTGTAGAATCTAATTGCACAAGTCAGATCTTTAACATAAAGCACGCTGGGGAAAAAATAAAAGCTTTGTTTTTGGTATCATCGTTATTTTTAAAATGACATTTCCTCCTCTTATTGATAAAAATACATTTTTCCTGACGACCTCTCTCGTGAAAATGATGGCCAGTTCTCTTGACGCGATCACGATCGGAAACATAAGCAAACCTGACCCTGTGGTGCGCAGTACCTGTAGCACAATCTGCCTACACGCACCGCGACGATACGCGCCGTCTCCCTCGGGGCGGATCGTCGGGAATAAATTACGATCCCCTCCGCTGATGATCAGTGTCTGCATCAGCAATCGGCAGAGGGGCTACGGTGCGATCCCAGGATTTAGCTGTCAGGGTGCTGAGAGCAGAGCCCAGCAGTGACGACCACATACGGCTTAATTCTCATGTTATATCTGAGCACAAAGGAAATACAATATTAATGCCAGACTAAACCCTGTCAGCATTAGGGCTCACGGCAGCGCACGAGACAGCACATCACAAAATATCAGTATACCGAACAGGATATGCCTTCTTACATTAGCACTTAGCGATATCAATACCACTATATGGCAAAAAGCAAATACGAGTGGACTGTATCTGTCTCTCTACAAAGGGGGAAATCGTTGTGACATGACGAGGATCGCACATAAAAACCAAAATCAAATCTGACATTTTTATCCAAAAGCCCGAAACTGCACAATGCACCTGAGCAAAGGAACAGCTCATTACTGCAGTTTGTGTTCCTGTGTTCCACCCCCGCGCCAAACACATGCGCCCTAAACAATGCCAGTTATGACAAGTTTTCCATTCACTAAATATAGCAAATTTAAACATTTAGTAAAGCTTGACCTTTCTCTGAATACAAAGCAATTTCTCTAAACATATGAACATCTAAGAAAACAAAATCATATTCAATAAGATTTACATTTAATAAGTTACATTTCCTTCGTAATTCGAACAATAACATCATCTATCTATATTAACCTTGTTGTGTCGCATGTTCTAATGAAAAGACTGTCATTTCCATCTTAGGTCACAATACAAGCGACGGTAATTTAAACTGACTTGATGCCAGGCATTCCAGTTCAGGCGAGCTGTCTCTGTAATTGTTGAAAACCTTTTCTCACGCTTATCCAAATGAAATGTTGACTGCTTTCGGTCAATTTACAGCGCCGTGCCAAGTTTCACATTTTCATGCTGACTGCCAAGACCGGCAATCCCCGCTGTAATCGATACGATTCTATCAATTAGGGCCGGCAATATTAGAGCAGGAGAAGAGACTGTGATTCAGACCATGTCTGAGCTTATGGTCATATCTGCTGATTTTTATTTTTCTCGTTCCTGACATATGCAAGGACAAAGAAAAAAGAAAGTTCAATATAGCAGGGATATTAACTGATTACCCACTGATAAATGTAATAAATAAATCAGTGTCAGTAATAAATATATTGACAGGCAAAATTACTCTGTTTGAATAATCTTGTGTGCACTGACATGGGCATAGTCTCCATTTTAGTTTTGCTTGATTTAACTGCGCATTTTTTATATGGTGCCATCCATTCATCCATCTATCCATTTTCTGAATCTGCTTGTCCTATTCAGGGTTATGGGGGGTCCTTTTGATACAGTGGATCATGATCAGTTGGATAGGATATCAGGTGTTGCATTTAATTGGTTTTTATCTTATTCATCAAATCAGAAATTTTCTGTGTCAACATGACAATTTTTCTTTAATTTGGAATCTTACCTGTGGAGTACCTCAAGGGTCCATTTTTGGTCCAGTTTAATTTCCTCTGTGTTTGTTTCCCCTTGGCATCTTAATCTGGTGTTTTAATGTTTCTTTTCATTTTTACATGGATGATGTTCAGCTGCATCTCTCTGTTAAACCTAACGAAGTCAGTAGATTGGATAATCTCCCTGAGTTTAAGCAATTAATGACTGGGTGTCATACAACTTTTTAAAACTGAATGAGGATAAATCCGAGGTTATTATCTTTGGGCCTGAGAATTGTTCAAAGGACTTTCAGGTAGTGCTTGGTCCCCGTGGATTCAAGGAAAATTTGTGTGTTAAGAACTCTCAGTTAAAATTTGATCTACATGTAAAGAAATTACATTTTATACAAAATATACATAAATGGAAATTTTAAATATTATTTTATTAGTATTCACTATTTAATTGTATCTTTGTTTTGGTCTTATGTTGTCGTGCGCTGTATGTCGTTGGATCTATTTAGATTTGTTATAAAGCACTTTGTAGCTCCTGCTTAGTGGTATATAAATAAACTTTACTTTATTTTTAGGCTAAACCTCCAGCACTGGAGGCATCCTACTCTCATGATATTGCCATGTTCCAGTGGGGATGTCAGGATGGGCGCGCCTGTCCAGTGACAGACTGGCATGTTCTCCAGGGTCCTGTCCTGCTCCTTTCCCTGTGCTTCCAGGGCTCCAGACTCACAATTGCTCAGTACTGGCCAGTACTGTGACTCCAGTCAGTGTTTCTCTGTCACACGGCGCGCCGCAGGTATTGGCTCTGTAGCGGGTCTTAGGTTCCTCTTCCACTGTGTTGTACTTCAACTTCGTTTTTGGTTTTGTACACAAATTGAATGACTTCCCTCATCGCAACTCGCACTGCTACAGAAATAAAAAAAAATAATAAATCAATAAACCGAGGGCAGCATTTAACTTCTTAAAGATGATTTCCCTTTGGAAGACATAGGATATGAGTGAGGAACCATCCCACGCGACTGTGTATTATTGCATCAGAGTAATTAATTCAATAGTGTTTGATACCACCTTATTTACCACAGTTAGTTGAAATTGCATTTCTTCTAGTTCCAAGGTGGGAGGAAGATGTGGCAAAATGATGTCATGCCTCCAAATAATCTGACAGGGATTTTATTCTGACCGCTATTAGAAAGCTACAGCCTCCACTTGGACACGGCAATTAGGCCATGTGACCTTACCCAAAGCCCTGCGCGGTAAAACTGTGGCCTCTGACATGATCAGCATTAATTATTTAAGATCATTACATCAGAGAGCTATAGAGGAGGAATCGGCTTCTGTGGCAGAGTGGTGCTGTTTCTTTGGGATGGCATGTGTCCTGCAGTTCTGCAGGTTCTAGGCTTAGTGGGGTGGGGCGGCACCTCTGCTCCCATGAAGCTTTCAGCAAACGTCTGGCGCTTTTCCGAACTATGCTGGCCAGGCCTTCTTACCAATTCCTTCATATTTAAATACATAGATTTAGAACTATAATAAAAAAAAGCACAATACCCTCCACATGTCCATATCAGTGTTGTTCTTATTTTAACTTGTGTAATTGTCTGCATGGTACAACTTAGTGTTTCCCAGTCCGGTGCTTGGGGACCCATAGCCGATCCATGTTTCTGCTCCCTGACAGACAGTCCACACTGGGAGCAGCTCTGGGAGCAGGATTTATTCCAATATTCTTTCCAAAAATCTCTTCATTCCCGATACTGTAGGAGCAGTGGACACAATCCAACGTTTTTCCACCAGCGGTTTATTTTAGCTCAATCCTACATAGGAATCAGTTTTTGAAGAGCGGGGAGAAGTTTGCTTAGTGTTCTGAGCTGCAAGAGCTTTGCTGCTTCCAGATTTTCAAATATTGAATTATACATGGGGACCATCTTCCTCAGACACTTGTGACTTCAATCTCAGACTCTACTGTTAAGTTCTTCTTCCATTTCCCACATCTCTCACCCAGGGCAGGGCTGTGCTGAACCTGGAGCTTCTCCCAGGAAGCCTGAGGGAGAGCATGCACACTCACACACGCCCAAAGAGCAGCTTAATGACACGTAATCCACCAAACCACACGTCATCGACCCGTGGAAGGAAACCAGAGCATCCGGAGGAAACCGACACAGATACGGGCCGGAAATGCAAAGACTAACATGGGTGTTCCTCCACCGCGTACCTTCAGCTGCCTGGGACAGGTTCCAGGGCTCCTCACCATGCCGTAATGGGTAATCGATCAGAAGATGGATGGATGGCTGTATCTGATTATACAAGTGTATATCAGATAAAGAACCTGACAAAGATAGGAACAGTCATACACCTGAGATTCCAAGATCTATCTATCTATCTATCTAGATATAGATATAAATAGAAATATCAGGTCTTTTCTGTGTTCTGTTGTTGTTTGTTTCGGGTTAAAGAACACTAGTGGTGTCTTCAATATTCCCATACCTACTGGGTTTCTTATGCATTGTCATATGATGATTCAGTCATCCAGGGTCTGACAGAGGATTTCATTGAGAAAAATCGCATTGTTCTAACAAGCGTTAGGAATCGCTCACTGCTGAGATACTAAGTGCAGAATTCACTTTAAAATGTAATGAAACACTGAAAACCTGAAAAGAAAAGAAACATTTCCTCTTATTTGTCCTGAGAAGACTGTGCTCACCTCAAAAACAGTCCATACAGAGCTATTACTTTTATGACATTACCATAGCATGGCTGACTTGGACGTCACAAACTCAGTACAACCTGCAGAGACAATCTCTGCTCTGAAATAAACTGTCATGCGAGCTTTAATATACGACTCTCATGCTCGTACGCTGCAGCGGATATAAAACACGTATGTGTTCTGCTGGTAATTGTGGCGACTCTGAGTAAAACGAATGCTTTTCTTGCGTGGCTGTTGTAGAGTGATAAAGGATATTAGCTGTACATCAGGTCTGCAGTGTGGACAGGCGATGGGGGGAGTCGGCGCACGTCCCGTTACACGCTGGCGGCGACCGGCTCACAGTGCGACGCTTCTTCGGGACTGCCTCGCGGTCGCCATAAAACGCCGCTCTGCGACAAATTACAATCCAGAAAATATTTTTTCCTTCATTTAAATGATAAGAGTCAGTCAGCGAGAGCTTGGAGAGAGACATCAATAAAAGAGGTACTGTGTGCCTGCACAGATAGAGGGCCAACTTTCAGTGGGGATCAGAAATTCACTTAAGGAGGTAATTACCAGCATGGATACCCTTGTCCCTAGTGAAATGTTTCCAGGCCTTCGACATTCCCTCATACATTGAAATTGAAAGTGTTTTATCAAGAAATGGCCTGCCACTCAATCCAGAGACTAGCGCAATGTAAAACTGCTGGTCTGTAGCTGTACGTGAAATAGACATTATGACTAGTAACTGGCAGTTACTTGGATGGCTGTTAGGATATTAAATTTATCTGGTTCTTCATAAAGTACTTCAAGGTTAAGTATACTATTTACAGAAGAATACTGCAGAGTTTAGCTTAATAGCATATTGCTGCGTATTGCAAAGTTAGGAAGGCAAATTCATGCATCACCTTCTTTGATTTTCCGAGACACCAAAATCATCTTTTGTTACAGGTGATATTAGCAGTGACCCAACTGGAGCCATTCCTCTAAGTATGGAGCTAAAGCTGGCAGTAATGCCCCCAACCCCATACGTGTAAGGCTATAGTGTAATCGGGGACCCCCAAACAGTCCCCAAGGGCATCCCCAAGGGCATCCCCAAGGAGCGGGTTTGGAGACTCTGGTGTAAAGCACAAAGCTACAATGCAACTAGTTTTTACAATATTAATGAAAAGAAAGCAGGGTATATATAAAATACCAGAAGTTCTAAGCTGTAGTCTTGATCAGCCATGTCAATAGACTGACAGCAACTGAAAAGCAGCAGTTCCAGTGTGTCTTGGATAGGATTTCAGGAGAACAAAGCACTGAAAGCCAGGCCACAAATGGAAGATGTTCTCAGGGAGAAAAATCAATATTTAGTGCTAGGGAAGCCCCACAAGGACATACACTCTCCAGTGGCATGTGCACGTGAAAAGTTAGCGGAACACCGTGCCCCTGGAGAAGGGTTCTCTACTGATGACATGCTTTGCAGATGTGCGATCGAGCTATGCAGGTGGGTGCTAGGGAGCAGATGAGAGCATTAAGCAGCAGCTGATCACCAATGCGGGGGTCTCAACCATACAGCTGGCTCTTCAGCTGTGATACGGTTTCACTCTGCATGTTGAGTGTCACTGGTCCCAAACCTGACTATGACAGGGTGACAGGATGGCAATTTCGCAAACCTACAATTGGGCAGATTGTAAAGAGGGCATGAAAATAAACACCACAGTGTAATAGAATTATCTAGATTAGTCATGAGGCCTTCAAATGTACACAGCTACTATATGAAATGTGCTTTTCGGCAGCAGAAACAATCAGAGACACCTCCGTGAAGCGGCTGTTTATGGGTCTGGATGAGATGTTTGTAGAGAAGCCTACAGAAATGGATCCGATTTTATGAGAATCCACCACATGCCTTGCGTCAGCCATTGACGTATAAAGGAAGCAGGTTTTGCTGAATGGGAAACCGGCGGGGGGTGTGGGGATTTTCTCACTAACCCAGAAATCGGGGTGCATATCCATTAGGCCACAATAAGATCAGTAAGACCAGACAATAGTATTAAAGTTCATTGGTGCTGTAAACCCATATTCCTGGAGAGGAATTGTGAGATGGCTTTACAGTCTGGAATACCATTTCCGGTTTGCGATTAAACCACTTATGACATGGGGCAGTGTCCCTTTGAAATCCATTGATGCATAGAGAATAAAATGACCTGTCAGGCAGTTCTGGAATATGATGTAGCTTGACGAGTCATCCGAATGAGCCCACAAGGACTTCCACTCTGCCTAGGGTACAAGGGTTCAAGAGTGGAAAGGGATGTTTTTAATAGACATTTTTTCAATTTAATCACTTCATTAAAAGCAAAGGAGCAAATGCAGGCAATGTAATTCTGAAGGATGCATCAACCCTTGGATTGGACAGCGGGAAGTGAGCTGATTTCTGATTCTTGCTATAGATCAAGGATTCAGAAACCCATGGAAAAGCTGTTGTAATTGATCTAGGTAGAATTTTCAAAGATTCTGAGAGTATATTTCAAGGCCTCTCCCTTGTATCACCTAAGAAAAATTGGCAGCCACAGCAAAAAAGGAGAATGATAAGCATCAAACGTCTTTCACCTCCAGCTGTATTCAGTGCATGACACTATACAAGTCATATAATCTCCATGAATGCAGCCGTAATACGACTGCCTGCTGTAGCTCTGAACACACGGCAGCTGAAGGCCCCGGTCAGCCCTGTGCTCACTGAGTAACACCTCCGATCTTTCAGTATGGACTCTGGCAAGCGTCCAGCAGGATCGTTTAGAGCTGCACTGTAAATGTGAAACCTTACGGCCTCGGGTTCGTTTCCATAACCACGACTGCAGACCGCGAATATGGCTCTCCGACTCTCCATCTGCCTTCCCGAGGGGCACACACAGGGATATAACCAAGGTCCCAAAGGAAAGACTTCATTATTAATTAAGCACATTCCTTTAATGATGTGTAAAAGTTTCTTTAATGAGCGGCAGGCTAAAAATAGGCCCAAATGAAATGTAAGCGTGGTCTTAAACAGTTTGTCCTTGAATTTCCCGAAGGCTAGCTGTTGTGAGAGGAAGTGCTTTTGCGAACCCTCGGATTTCTTCCTGTCCCATCAGCCCCAAGGTGCCGTTCTGATTAATTCAATACGGATAACTATATCACCAGGAGGGACGCAATTACAGCTCCTATAGATAATCTTAGCAACCATTCCAATATTCCAATAAGACCTCATTTATATTATATCTGAAGCTATGCTTTCAGCATTCCTGTGCTGATATTGACACGTATCATGAAAAATCACGTGGCAACTCTATATTCAGTTATTAAATCCCAAACCAATCTATCACTTTGAATATCCCTAATCTTAGCCAAGAATGTATGTTGATGATATGTTGCGCATTCTATACAACATTTCTAGACAAAGCAACAGGCACTGGGGTAAAAATTTAAACTTTGCGTTAACTGAATTATTCAGATGGAGAGGAATGCATTATTCACCCTAAGATCCAACTCTGACTGAAGTGAGAAACTCTGCTTGATGTCGTGTCCGCTGAAACGGACAGAGAGAAATATCCAAGTAGATGGCTGAGAGAGAGACAACAGGGCCAACGAGAGACACTGTTATCCCCTTTTTTCCATTTGCCAGCACAATGCTGAAGACGGGAGCAATAGTTATTTAAGAGCATGTCTCTCTGATCTGTGGAGCCCTCAGAATGCCCTCGTTCTGTTCCGGCTGATAAAACAACCATTTCTCCAACCCCGGGGTCTGCAAGGCAGGGCACACCGTGTACAGAGCCCTCCTAATGTCCGGTAGGAGTACGGAATGGACCCGGGGTAGGTGCAGGCGGGATTTAATGACACGCAGAAGAAAGCGCCCTGATTCCATACTCAGTGGCAGCTTCCATTAAGGCTAATCTGAAGCCGTCTATGAAGCGTCTCACTTTTTATTGGCTGTTCGCTTTCTGAAGGCACTCGATAAGGCCAGAAATGCACATTTATATGGGACACTTTTGGCCTCTCATTGTCTTTGTTTACTCGCATACACTCGTATGATTTCCCGGTAAATAGGAATCAAAAAACAAATTGCCCTGGCTATGAAATGCATAAATAAATAAATCTGTGCTACGCAGCCACTTGGGGTAGAGTCTGAAAGCACAGAGGTAGCGGATTACTGGAATCAGGCTGGAGGTCTCTTTGAGACCTGCTATTTGGGACGGACATAGTTAAGGGTGGTGGGACTCCTGATGTTTGTCCACAATTGTTTCTTTTCGGGGCACTAAATAGCTTCCAGGCGTATGTCTTTCACCGCTACGGCAGCATAAAATATGTACGGTCTTGCCTTTTTTCCCCGGATACTGAGTGCCAAAAGAACAGCTTCCCGGTGCTTAAAAAACCGGGTCACTTAGGACGATTTGCATCATTTTTTTTTCTCGGCTGGCCCCAGACTAATCGCGTTCAGTATTTTGTAGGATGATTGTCTCCTTGTGGTATTCCCCTTCCCTCTTCATGCTCCAGTAATTTGAGATGTTGGGGTCTTCGTGACCGGGTCCCTCCGGAAAAGTGCTGGTAAAGTGATTTGTGAAAACTTTGGTTTCTTTGACCAATTAGGCTCAAGGCTGTGTCCAGTCTCTGTGCAGGGACGCCGTCTCACAAATATTCCAAATGCAGATAGAGCTGTCATGAGCTTTTTTGTTATAGATAAGATTCAAGGCCAAATGACAAATTTCAACCAAATTCATTGTGTCTCATTTCCATCTCACCCACTTTGTCTCGTGTGTCCGATGAGTACATCACTGAGCAAATTTGAAGTTTCACCCGAATGATGACAGGAGAGATTACAACCCAAACATTACTTTACCTCCTTTAACTCAAGCTTTTTTAAAATCAGAATATCATACAATGCATACACCATGTACATCTCATGGCCAAAGTACCCTCTCCTGTACTACCAGCTAATCAACAGTACAGAATCATGAGCAATACCTGTACAAGCTATGCCATACAAATAAAATAGGCTTCCTTACAGTGTTTGTGAGGGTTTTTTTTCAAATTCATAACTATTCTCTAAAATGGTGACCTTATCCAATTAAAAAAAAATTTTTTTCCAAGCATTAAAAGTCCAACATCTATAGGGCCTCCTGATTTTCCCAGAATTCTCTGAGCAGGGAGGACTAACTCCTGGATGAGTCCATGCCTGCTATGTTGTTCCTCACCCAATATTCCGTGTTGGAAAAAAGTGACATCAAAACAGATCTGTGTCTAGGAAACCCAGTTAATGATAGAGCCAGTTTAGATTTTAACTAATTTTGGCTTCACTGTGGGAATCATTTATTCATTTGCTTTGCCTTTCAGACATTTGGATGTTACGGTACTATGCTACATTCCTTTGCAGAAATCAGGTAGTAATTGAGGTACGACCTTGCCATGAGGCTAAAGAGTCGTGTTTCGAATGGGATTTTAACCCCAGACCCTCAAGGCTGTAGTCCTACACTCTCAGGTCAACAGCGCATGCTACCATCAATGAGAGAGGGAGCGCACCATTCGCCCGGCCAAGCGTGAGCTGCCCGTGCCTGACACACGCTCACAGTGCTCTGCACAGGCTGACTAATTGGAGCCCAGTCACATGCTCTCAGCTTCCTCCACAGATTGGTCGCGAGCGTAAGTGCACCCGACATGTGTCAGGCCAGACAATGCAATAAGTGCCAAGCCGCATTCCTTGGCCCGCGGTCCGCACGGTCCAGCGGCTGCCATGCCTGTAGCTCCAGTACCGCTGGGAACACCCAGGCAGATATTACCTGTCACCAGGATTCAGGTCACTGCCAGCGCTAGGTTAACGCAGTCGGCACCAGGCCACACAGTACCCTCTGCCTCTTTTACTGTAAGATACCTGTCAATATTAGTATTAAGAGAACATTTATAAAATGCAGGTATAACCAGTGATTGGCTAAACTGCTTGAGAAATGTAGATGATGACATGGAAATAAGTGTTTTCATATTTGTTGCTATTTTTACTTTGTACTTTTGCCTAACAGCTCCAAAGTGATGGATTTGTGGATCTATATATATATATATATACAGTCAGGGAAAAATATATTTGAACCCCTGCTGATTTTGTAAGTTTTCCCACTAACAAAGAAATGATCAGTCTATAATTTCAATGGTAGGTTTATTTGAACAGTGAGAGACAGAACAATAATGCATTTCAAAAAAGTTATAAATTAATTCACATTTTCATGAATGAAATAAATATTTGATCCCCTAACAAGATTTCTGGCTCCCAGGCGTATTTTACACAGGTAACAAGCTGACATTGGGAGCCTTCTCAACTCGTTACCTGTATAAAAGACACCTGTCCATAGAAGCAATCAATCTATCCAGATTCCAAACTCTGCACCATGGCCAAGACCAAAGAGCCTCCCAAGGATGTCAGGGACAAGCTTGTGGACCTACACAAGGCTGGAATGGGCTACAAGACCATCAGCAAGCAGCTGGGTGAGAAGGTGACAACAATTGGTGCGATTATTCGCAAATGGAAGAGCCATAAAATAACTGCCAATCTCCCTCGGTCTGGAGCTCCATGCAAGATCTCACCTCGTGGAGTTTCCATGATAAAGAGAATGGTGTGGAACCAGCCCAGAACTACTCGGGAGGAACTTGTCAATGATCTCAAGGCAGCTTGGACTATAGTCACCAAGAAAAGCAGTTGGTAACACACTACGCCATGAAGGACTGAAATCCTGCAGTGCCCGCAAGGTCCCCCTGCTTGAGAAAGCACATGTACAGGCCCATTTGAAGTTTGCCACTGAACATCTAAATGATTCAGAGGAGGCCTGGGTGAAAGTGTTGTGGTCAGATGAGACCAAAATCGAGTTCTTGGGCATCAACTCAATTCGTCGCGTTTGGAGGAGGAGGAATGCTGCCTGTGACTCCAAGAACACCGTCCACACCGTCAAACATGGAGGTGGAAACCTTATGCTTTGGGGGTGTTTTTCTGCCAAGGGGGCAGGACAACTGCACCGCATCAAAGATGGATGGGGCCATGTACCATCAAATCTTGGGTGAGAACCTCCTTCCCTGGGTCGTGGGTGGGTATTCCAGCATGAGAATGATCCAAAACACACGGCCAAGGCAATAGAAGATTGACTCAAGAAGCATGTTAAGGTCTTGGAGTGGCCTAGTCTGTCTCTAGACCTTAATCTGTGGAGGGAGCTGAACGTTCGAGTTGCCAAACATCAGCCACGAAACATTAATGACTTGGAGAGGATTTGCAAAGAGGAGTGGTACAAAATCCCCCCAGAGATGTTTACAAAACTTTTGGCCAAGTACAAGACACGTCTGACCTCTGTGATGCCAACAAAGGTTTTGCCACCAAGTACTAAAGCACGTCTTGCAAAGGGATCAAAGACATTTTTCTGGATTTTTTTATATTGTTCTGTCTCTCACTGTTCAAATAAACCAACCAATTATAGACTGATCATTTCTTTGTTAGTGGGCAAACTTACAAAATCAGAAGGGGTCGAATATTTTTTTTCCCTGACTGTAATGCACATGCTCAGTCTAAGGTTATAAGGGGAACAGTAAATTGGCCTAAGTGTGTGAATACAGCGATGCTATACAGGGTATTTGGGCTATTCCCAGTCCTCTGCTTCTTGGGACATGCGCCAGTGTGCAAAAATTAAGTCATCTTCAATTAATTACAATAGCAAGCTGTGATTCTTCCTTTTAAAGGTTAATATTCAAAGTGGATGTACACATCCATGTTTATCCTATCCCTTAGCTATTCTTAACACAAATTCAGGGTAGCACAGTCTCACAGAGATGCCAGCGATTGTTTGTCTTACCCGCGTATGTGATGTAAATCGTGCTGTGTTTCAGCTCTGCATCTCCAACCAAGACGCTGCTAAGACCTGCCCGATGGTTAAATGCAAGATTAAGAGGTAACACTGTACACATATCGTTAAATTCCAACTTGTCATATTTTTAGATTTAGATAAGTACACATAACTTATTACCTTTTCTTTAGCTTCAGACAAAACTGAAAAGAGCTGCCTCTCAGTCCGCTTGGATTACGTCCCGCTGCTTTCCTTCTGTAGTTAATTTGCTTCCGATGCCTGGGGGGAGGTCATTGATCACAATATTTTGAAAGCACAATATTATTTTAACAGAATGGTACTTTCATATTTTGTTGTTTACTCAATATGAAATTTGGCAACTGAGCTCTTGGTACAGATCTGTGCCTGTGTTAATTCAGAAGGGG
>JAODKM010000038.1:18822461-18832599 GCA_026780845.1 Petrocephalus sullivani
GGGGGGGGGGGGGAGGGTGCACACAGCACAGCCATCAGGGCTCTGCATTTATGTGAGGGAAATGTCTAGACGTCCCAACCCTACGGCTCCTCTTTAGCGGGCCTGTATGTCAGGAGTACTGCAGCCTCGGTAAGGGATCAGATAACAGAAGTCTACTAACACCTCGGTCTTTTGACTGCATTAGGAGATTCACCACTTCCTGGCCAATGGACTGGCACACCAGACGGTGCCCATTGTCCTGCTTTGATCTAAACCTTGGCCATCACAGGCCGGTTTCCGTGAGCGTGACGCAAACTCCCACACCTGGGTCAGCTGGAACCATGCCGGAGATTCGATTTGGTTAAGTTTTTGCTATTGAAGTGCTGTGATGTGTGTTTTGATTAGCGTGGGAAGGGAACTGAGTGCCCCATGCCGAAACAGGCGGGTCAGAAAAATTATAGAGCACGCCGCCCCGATCCAATCAGTATGAACAGCTGCAGTTTAGTGTTGCTAATGGATTCTAACCATTAGCACTTTCAATTTACACTCTCGGGAAAATCACTCTCCAAAATCAAATGACCAGTGCGACTGTTTAGACAAAGAGCACAACCCCGTAGGAGTTAAATGAAACAAATCTTGAATATGGTTCCCTTGGACTATTGATTAAATCATTCATTGGAAGTGATTCAGTGGGCTAGACCTCTTATTCTTTCTGAAGGGTGGGCATGTTAAATCAGCGTAAAATATAAATGACTAAAATGCAAGATGCAAGTCACTTGACTCTTTGAGGTCTGGCGGGCTCCACGTGGAAGGAGAAGGACTCCTGGGGCTTTGCAGAAGAACAAACTGGTGAAGAAGGTATTAATGCATGAGGCTGGCTTCCCACCAGGCTGTGGTCTCAATCCCACTGAGACGGCAGACTGGATGGTAGCGAGTATTCTCGCAGAAGAAGGCTTGTCTTTATTCTTCCTTCACTCCACTGTTTCTGGTGCTCACGGATACTCCTAAGGCCTTCACATTCCTTAATGCTCATTATTCAGCGCTAATATGTGCTTTTAATCATGTCATTGAATCATATCTCAGTAAATATTTTAATGATTTTTTAAAATGGCAATAAAGCACTAATTAAGGGTTTATTAAGATATATTTGTTCTCTTTTCAGAGAGAGGCATTACTTTCGTAAAGGGATGAAGTCTCTAGTATCTCAAAGAAGTAGGGCTATGATTCAGCTGGTTAGTTATAAGTCTCTTATCTTTCTGAAGCATCCAGTAAAAATGAAATTTCAGCCAATTGGGACAAGGAACCATATAAAATTAAAGAGAAGTGTTATGTAAGTAGTACCTTTGGATATCACAGGGGCAAAGGCAAGAGACCAGCTCTTTGCTCGCGTAGAATTACTTACTAATTACCAGCGATATAATCAGCCTTTTTCCCCTTGAGAGCTACCGAGTGAGACAGAGATCCTTCAGAGAGATGGAAGGGCCCAGCTGGCCCTTAAATACTGACTCATTTCCGCTGTGAATATTGGGCCCTTGTTAGACCTGAATAGCCGTCCTGGTCGACATGAGGGTTTGTTTGCCATACAGCTTACTCTCAGCTTACGCACCATGACTTGTGTTTCCATGCAGATATTCGCCGGACGCTTTAACACTCTTCTCACAGTCTACATTATGCCATCCATAATTTTGCTGGGTGTGGAGTAGAGGTATGGATCAAAAATCCTGAAATATTATGAATTTTAAAGTAGATATAAAGGCAAATTTTAAACAACGCCTCATTCTGCAGTAACAATATTCAGCATTTTATTTGTGGCTTTCATGGTTCCTAAGAACATCAGTGCTGCTTTCAATGTACAGACAGAGATGTTAGGATCTGAAATCCCCAAGGCAACCTGCAGCTTCGCTGTCTTCTTTTTCCTGGAAAATATTTTTCATTTGGCTTCATCGTAGAGAGATAAAACAGCATAGCTATTTCTGCATTGTTGGTTAATGTGCTCTGTTATAGACAACGTGTTGTGTAGTTAATTCAGAGACCTACTAATTAACTGCTTAAACCATTTATAACACATCAAAAAGATTTGTTATTAAACTTGAAAATGCTTCAGAAAATGTTTGATTATACCTTTACTGTACCTTTAATATGTCTTAATAGATCAAGCAGTTAGAAACATGTTAAGAAGTCCCAGTTAAAAATCTTTGCTAATTAAAAGAAAAATGCTATCAAACTAATTTGTCTGTTCACAGAAATGAATAATGTTTACCCAATAGCACAATAGAATAGCTTTAATCTAGAAATATGGATGTCAATTTTTTCACAAAAAGAGCTTTTTTCACTCTAAATGTTTCGTTTGTATAATGGTTTTGCATTTTGCCCCATATTATTTTTACTGTATGTGAAATATATTTATTTAATCATATTGAAGGTCTCTGTACTTGAGTTCATTGCAGTTAGGCATTAAAGCTCTTAATTGAAGTAAATTATTTCCTGACTGGTCTAATTAGGTCTGCTCTTTTATCACCAAGATCGTTAGGAGCAAAAAAAAAAGAGAAAAAATACTGTAAACAAGCTAAAATTTATGAACAACATAATCATGTATGATGTGCATACGGATACTGGGCAGATTCTTGGCATGATACGAAAATGAAAAATCGTAATTGTGAGAGCAGCGATAAACAATTACCCAAGGCTCTTATAGACCGCTTGCTCTGAATTAATATAAGAAGGGAGATGCGCAGAATTTAGCGGATAACTGAAGACTTTTAACTGATTTGAGAAGGTGACACAGCTGCAGCCAATCGGAGTCGAGCTCTGGTCCATCGTTATGTTAGGCTGGTGTTAGGCTTGCTTGGCTTGGCTTTGAATCTGGCTCGGCTTGCTTGTGTGATTTGGATGTGTTTGGTAAGTTTTCTAGAGTTTGTATATGTTCCCATCTGCTCATTGTCAAATCTTGTTTAATTCCACAAGCTTGTCCTTAGTGATGCCCATTGTAATTTGGCGCTTGAATCTGTCCTGATGGGTAGAAGAGCGAGCTTAGTGGTCGAGTGCTCTTTGGGGTGTCATTTTTATCAAAGAATACCTAAAGTCAGCTCTGTCTCAGTGTCGTGATGATGGTTTTACTCTCTGCTGTCTCCAGATCAAATCAGATTAGCGAAAACAGGAGCTTGAGCCCAAAAATCCCCTTTTTGGCAGAACAAAATTTTTGCGACATTGCAAGTGTGAGGGTCTGTGGCTTCTGTCAGACGTCCAAAAGGTGTTAAGCTCTTGGCTGCAGGATCGGGTAACTCGTCCTTTGGGTGATGGGCTGGCAGGAGACTTGCAGAACAGCGGGGGGAAGGACAGCGTTTGTGAATACCGCTGACATGATAGACTTCAACATGAATGAAAGGAATCCAGTGGAGCTACACTGGAATCTGCCATCAAAGGCCAGTCTTTCAGACAGGAACTGTTAGGGCCCACAGCTGTGATTTGGTGTCTTAGTTCTCCATACACCATATAGGTGAAAGTGGGACAACTGTCATTACATCCCATTCGAAATTCCAAAGGCATCAAGACAAATTTCACGAACTGACTTATTGCAAAGGTGGCATCCTATGATAGTACCACTCTTGGCTTCACAGAGCTCCTCAGAAAGACCCATTCTTTCACAAATGTTTGTAAACCTGACGGCTTGATTTTATATATTTGTGGAAATTAGTCTGAATGAAACACCTGAATTCAATGATGATGGGTCCCAATACTTTAGTCCATATAGTATATAAAGTATCTTTCTATTCTTTTGCTTAGTGTATGTCTGCTGACCTACTAGGTGATTTAGCAAAGTCTAGTCTTCAAATCAACATTATGTGTTGGATAGAATAGCAGAAGACTTAGAGTTTCTGAGAATCAGGTGTAGGTGGCACTGTGATTTGGTGGCCTGTGCTATGGCCTCACATGTCTGGAGGTAGCAGGTCAGATCCTGCCTCCACCATTGAGGATTGTACCTATATGTACTTCCCCCTGCAATCCAGAAACATGTGGCTTGGTGTGTGTGTGTGCCCTGCAATGGCCTGACATCCTGTCCTGGCTGTTCCGTGCCTTATGGCCTGTGTGTCCTAGGATAAGCCCGAGACTCCCCAAAACCAGCACTGGATAAGTGGAATGGAGCATTGAATTCAATTATAAAGCATTCAAGCAAAACTATTCCATGAACCTCATTTAATGCAGTCCATAACTTGAGTTACACTTAACGTGATAAAGTACAGCCCTACATATGTCTTGTGGGAGAAATTGATATAGCCTCTCCGTAAATGTTTGCTATGGAAAGACATGAACCACAATGTTAAAGTGGTCATTTTGAGAGTCATACTTGGATAATTTGTTGCAAATACACTGAAGCAGTGGTATTTCACAAGCTCAAGGGAAATGTTAACATGGAAAAAATTAGTTTAGTTTCAATCAGTTTAGTATGTACAGGTTAATCAATAAATGATCAAATTCTTGTATGCCACTGCTGAATGTTTTTCATAAGAACCAAAAGAAGCAAAAACCAACCATGAAGCCTCTGTTAGAGCAGTGTTTCCTAAGCCAGTCCTCGGGGAACCCTGGACAGTCCATGTTTTTGCTTCCTCTCACCTCCCAGCACACCTGTACCAGGTATTCGGTGTTCCTGATTGGCTGGGAGCTGGGAGGGAGCAAAAACATGAACTGTCCGGGGTTCCCAGAGGCCTGGGTTGGGAAAGACTGTGTTGGAGTCACAATAGGTGGTAAAGTACAGGAGGATCGTGAGAAGTACAAAAAATCCAAATCCTCTGGACTATTAAATGAAACTCTGGGATGTTCTGAGTGTGAAGTGGTTGTGACAGTTATAAAGTGTGGCCTCCACCAGAGATGGAGCAAATCCCAGGCTTCCGCCGAATCCCTGTCACCACTTTCCACTTTATGCTGGCTGGGATGCCCCTGGTCCATACATATGCTGGGAGTTTTAAACAGCCTTCCATAGATCAGATTCTGTCTTTAGTGTTCAGAATGAGGACATGACTGCTTCCAGTACATTGATGACATTAATATCATTGTCATTTTGCACAGAAAAACAGTATTTGCTGTACAGTTCCTTCAGTAAATATACTTTTAAACGTAATTGTACAGTAATCATTCTGCAAAGACGGCTGAACCCCCACATCCAGGCTGTGAGCACATTGCCTCTGTTAACGCAGATAAGACTGAGACTCTATGCATTAAAACAAGAAGAAATCACCTTCGAATGAATAGGCATGTAGTCATATTTAATATTACGTGAGTAGAAACATAATTAAGTGCATATGAAATAGAAAGTGTTGCCGACATTTAAAGGCACCTTAGGATAATTTGTTTGTGGGGGTTGGGGGGGGGGGGGGTACTGCATCCAGACACCTCGCCCCCGCCCTATGAATTCCTCTGATGGCACATTCTCTTCCATCTCCTGCCCTAATTAAATTCTCCATCCTTATCTGTTTTGGTTCAAAAGAGAATAGAAGAAAGTAGTGAAATTGCAACGCATTATGACATAAATCAATTATGTTAAAGTCGGGTCAGTTGGAGTGCATGTTACTCTGTATATTACTCAGATCAGACTGTGGGCTGCTCATATGGAGTCCCGCGTAATTATGCATGTTCATCAGACTGCTAGAGGTGACCAGGCCCGCATTTCATGTCCGTGCATAATAGATAAACCCATCCCCTGCAGTTTTCCGACTGAGAAATATAGGTTATCTAATGTAAAGATCAATACTTTTCCTGTTAGAGAAACAAATATTACAGTGAGTTTAAGAGATCTGTGACCTGACAGCTCGTAAAAAAAACTGTCGGGTGAACATAAAAACATAAACAGCGACGCTGAATTATAATTGAGGCTGGGCGTCTGCTGACAGTGGACAGCCAGTGATGATTTAGCTTGTTCATTAAGGTGTTGAAGGTGGCGTTAACCTTTTTGTTTGACTGTTAACCTTGCTGTCATGCTGCCGTCAGGCACACAAGGGGAAAAGCCCGTCTCTCTTATGGGAAGGAAAGCTCCCACGTGCCCGGTGCAGAGGACGTTTGGCAAGGTGTGTCACGCTACTGCCATTTGGAAGGATCTTCTGGAGTAACTGGTGCTGTTATATATATTGAAAATGACTTTGATTTCACCACTGTGAATCCCATCACCCTCTTTGCCTTCTGGGAAACCAAGAGGATGTCCGGCTTCCTGTGGCTATAGTGGGCTGCAAACTGAACATGCCCCCTCCTGTATTGCTCTCAGTCATATTACTTGGGAACGAACTGGAAAGGCTGTATTAATGTAGGGTATGAGGGTATGAAGTTAGACAGATCTGGCGCTACTTTTTTTGGGACCCCTGATTCAGAGGGCCCCTTATCAAGAGCAGTGGGGCCCCTGATTCAGAGGGCCCCCTACCAAGAGCAATGGGGCCCCTGATTCAGACTGTCAGCCACAGATGGACCCAATACCAGTCTTGTTTTCTGTAAAACCACCCCCCCCCAGCCTGAATATAGCCCCCCCGCCCTGTTCAACACGGATCTGTTTGTCGTCCTGTGTGTGTAAGTCCACTGTCATTTTCTAAAAACATTTTCAATCTATATACTGGGGCAATGTGAAAAATGTTAAATTATCCTGAATTATTCATGTTTAAATTTTGGTTAAATGGACTCAATTACTATTGATTAAGTGTAATTTACTCCCTCTGTGCACAGCAGAGTCTGAGGCCATGTTTACGTCCCCCTCCCCTTGGGTTTATGTCTTCCTGTTTTGGTAAAAATCATTTTCAAAACTAAAGCACCAGCCTGTACTGTAGGTACCCTTTATTTGCTTTCAGGGGGCAAACTGCGACACCCTTATGCCGGGATATTCGAAAATGTGGAAAGTATAAGAAATTGGCTACAAGAAAATACAAAACCTCTGTGGTCTGATACAGACATGGGGGCGCGGATGGAGCACGTGGGGTGGCGCGGATGGAGCACATGGGGCGGCGCGGATGGGGCACATGGGGCGGCGTGGATGGGGCACATGGGGCGGCGCGGATGAAGCACATGGGGCATCGTGGATGGAGCACGTGGGGCGGCGCGGATGAAGCACGTGGGGCGGCGTGGATGGAGCACATGGGGCATCACGGAACAAACCAAATGCATATATCAATGAAGAACCTTGAGTTTGCAATCATTTCCTTTTTTAATGCAATAATACTTTTAACTGTGCTTGATGCTAATAATTGTCGAAAATTTTTTCTTTCTATTTAAGAATAAGTTCATTTCCAGGGAGAGGAAGACTCTTTATTTTTGAACATACCTGCAATTGCTTTCGGCCAGAATCTGTGCAGGCATCTTCCGACTGCACAGTGGAACTGAACGTAAACTGATCTGATGTCTTTTCCAGGGACCTGCTGGTGTGTTGCACCGGGTTGACCTGAATGTTTAACATTTTTAATTAGTTATTTACTTTCAGTCAGATACTGTCGAGGGTGAGCCGGCAAGAATCGCAAGATTTCTCGATCACTGTCATGATTTAGGAGTCACTGGTTTCATGCTACTGCGATGCTTCTCCGAACAGAAACATCGCTGCTCTCTGACTTTACTATGAATGAAAATTATCAGAATAAATCAAACCGAAGAAGGTCCCTCCCAGCAGAAATTATTTTGATTTAATTTCTCGGTTGGGAAGTGAGTGTGTAAATGGACTCCGATTTATGGCATTGCCATCTCAGAAAATGAATCCAAATTTCTGCTTAATTCTATTAACATTTAGTGCCAGAATTGTACAGTATAAATAATGACAGATTTATAAATCCTATAAATCACAGCCATGGATGTGGATCTGCTAACTGATAAGTGGAGTAGAGCTTGTTGGAAACTCGTCCTTGGGGCCCGGTGACGTTTCACATTGGCACGGGCTCGCAGGGGCGGCGAGAGATGAACCTGTATCGCCATGACATGCCTGTCAGGCCCCGGTTCCGGAGTACAAACCGTAGCATTTGGCACTGGACCATTTAGACAGCTTTCCACGGCACATGCCAGCTTGTCTGCGGTGGTCGACTCAAAATAATCACAACACATTAAAAACATTGTGCTTATGTAAACAGATTCAGGTATGCCAGTGTGCAAACTCCAGGTACTCTGCTGTTCCAGCCACTAAGACCCCTGTGTGAGAACAGGGGGTGAGCCAGTGTGTTATATTTCTAATGTAAATTTTAGATGTAAGGAGAAGGGCCATGTTTTATAATAATGGTTCTGACTCATCTGTGATTTCAAGTTACTGCAGAAATTCAGAAATGCTTTTAAAAATGGAATCCGCCTCCTTTTGTAGTGAGATTATAAGTCCACCAAGCAGAGTAAGGTGTTGTAGACTGTGCCAAGATGTAATTGGAAATATATGTTAAGAGGTGAGGAAATGGCAGGTGGGTGTTAATATAAAAACCATTCATTTATATTAATAAATCAATCAATCTTTTTTTTTTATTATTTAACGTAACGCGTTTTTACAAGCTGGTTTCCCACAGGGCGCTTCATCGTGATTTACGGTAAATGGCCTCTTATCTTTTACATGGCGTGTTAATGTGTGCTGTTTTTGGTGCTTTTCAGTAAGATAAAATGAATTTAATTTGTTTTAACAGACTCTTTTTTACACTATTTGTATCATTTAAAATGTTATCTAACATACATTCGGTGCTGAAAAATACACTATACAGTAATAAGGCACTGTATGCACATGTTAGAATTAAAAAGGCAATAAAATGAATTACATTATGTGTGTTTTATAAAACTCCCTTATAAAGATAAAGACACGCAAAACATCAAATGATAAGAAATTTAAAAAGTCTTTTCGAAGTGCATGTGGCGCACGGTGTGTGTGTATAATTCCATAACACATGTATCGTTCTGCTTCCATAAGTAGCGGCGGCCTGGAGCTCCTCGCCATTGCTCTCAATTTGCAGAAGTAAAGGTTACGGACTCTGGGGAGGGAGCGGCCGCCCCGGGTCATTCGGCAGTCCGCGTCTGTGCGCGTCGGAGGCGCGGACGGAAGTCTTAATCAGACGGCCCGCATTTACATTCATTTGCTGTTGCGGGGGATGACGAATGCCCGAGCGGCTCCATTATTTCCCGTTGAAATACAGCGGCGATTTGTTACAGCGGACGAGGGGCGTTTAAAGCGCCCCCCGATAGTGTGATGAATGGCCGTGCCTATAGCGGCATTGCTTTCCCTCATTTTTAGGCTCCCGAAAGACGGGTTTGAATGTGTACGGTTTCTTTGCATCTCTGTATGTATAAAAAAAAATAATAAGCAATTTACAATTCATCCTAAATGTATTTACTTCTAAGTTAGGTGTCAAAAGGGACTGTGTTATAAATGCACTTTTAAATGCAGTTTCTAACCTTTTGCTTGTTTCCCCCCACATGTCCGCTGGATGATGGATGCGTGTACAAACAGTTGCGGGACTCCGGTAAGTGATGCCCGGTTAGGGCGCTTGGAGACCCCCTCTCCTTCCCCGAAAGGCCGTGTGAGCCGGAGCGCTCGCTCGTTAGCGCCCCAGACACCCACGGAAGCCCAGACCGCTGAAGTGCCGCTTATGACCCGCTGTTTCAAACCCGCCGATTTATCTTCTTTATTGCTCCGAACAAGACGGGGTAAAAAACGTCTGTGCGAGCGCTGTGAGTGCTGGGAAAGAGACGGGAGTCTGGACGAGGACGTCTGAGCGCTGCCCAAGGAGTGATTGTGCGGCGGGGTTTGAAGAAGAGGGCTTTTATTCCGGGAAAAAAGATTAGATGATTGGGAGTGGGGGTAGGCAGCCCCGATCCCGGATTGCTGCTGTCCAGCAGGGTTTCTGTCCTACCTGATGAGTTACTATGTGGCTGAGATCAGGTGCCGTTCATCAGAGACCGGGTAGGATGGAAAGCCTGCTGGGTTCCAGCACCCCAGGATCAGGATTGCCTAGCCCTGATTCAGGGGCTCCTTTAAAAAGAAGGCAGTGTAAACAAAGTCTAACTAAAGGGCAGCCTTCACCTTAACTTGCAGCACCTTTGTTTTCGTGTTGACTGCACAAATTGAAAGGTCAACAAGAGCTGTTATATCCCAGTCACTAATGGCGCTTTTCCACTGCATAGTACGGTACGGCACGGTTCAGTTCAGCTCACTTTTGGGGGGGTTTCCACTGGGAAC
>JAODKM010000038.1:18844061-18862246 GCA_026780845.1 Petrocephalus sullivani
GGTCTGCTTCCCATTGGTAAGTGCTGTTACTGCTGCACTGGCATTGGTCTGCTTCCCATTGGTAAGTGCTGTTACTGTGTTTCCTTGTTGCCAGTGATCGGTGGGGAGTTAGGGTATTTAGGAGCTTTGTTGCAAGTATTAGTCGTTAAGACCGCCAGGTGCCCCTCTCACTGACAGGGATGTCTTTCAGCCCCTTCTCACTAACAGACCCGCCAGCTTATCTCCCCTAATCTCTCACTATCAGCACTGCTGCATTCACCACTACATGCTTGAATCAGCTTGCCTAAACACAGAAAGTACCAGCTTGTACCTTTGAGGGTACAATTACTTGTCGCTGGGCCTGTACCCTCCAGGGTCTGCTAATTTTACCCTAGCTGTAGGTAATTGCACCTTTTAGTGTAATATCAGGTACATAAATTGACTCTGATGAACATTTTGTACCATTAGGGGTATAATAATGTTGCTTGTACCCTTTTTTTCTGACAGTCCACGGTACTCCCGCTATGTTAGCCGGGACATGCCCCCGCCATACATACCCAAATCTACACCATTGTCTAACAGCATAATTGCTGTTACTCTTGCCTGACAGGGCTGCCAGCATGTGCTGTGAAGCTGGCAGATTCGGAACGCAGCAGAACATCTGGTATGGAAGTAGCCAAGATGCCGACGTGTTGCGCATCTCCTCGTCTCTCTGCACCGGCTCCCTGACTCTTGATGCCTCCTGTCAGAGCTGATAATGGAGTACCATCTACCTACATCCAGTTGCTCCTCAGGATCGTCTTATTTACCTGATCAGTAACCTGGGAGCACGTGTGATAACTAAATGTTTTTCATGCACGGTTCCTCGTTTGGTGGAATGCGCCACTACATCAAGTCTACAGACTTCCTGACAACCTCTGTGCCCGTTTCTTTAATGGTTTCACTTGGCATTACTTGATGCTCTGTTGTATTTCGCACTTAGACTTAACACCAAGTAGATCTAGTAGGAACTATCTATTTGATATTAGGTTCTGTGTTCTGTAGAGCTGGTGTTCCCATACCTGCCTTGCACTTGGTGCTGGTCATTCATTGGAAGTTCAGCCTAGCAGCACTTATGCCTAAGAAGCCTCCTAGACCGCTGTGGCCTTGTGATGTTACCTGCCTCACACGCACTTCACTTTCAGATAACAGCACTAAATAGAAATAATAACGGCCTTTTAGATTTTTGTGTTCCCTGACAGAAGTAGCCGTTCCATCGTATAACTGTTATTAGTAGGGAATAATCAGCTTGTCCTCTGAAGGGAGAAAGGATGTGTTTTGTACAGTATGTACTAATCCACATTAGTTCTCTGTTCATTGCTGTTACTGTCTGCTTGCGTTTTGCTGTTTCAGTTCTAGACGGAACGCTTCCCCTAGCAGAAAGGGGCCATGTGAACGCCAGATAGACCCACAGATGGAGGGTAGACAGGCTGTCCTGGAACAGTGCTGGTGTCGAGTCCCTCCACTCTGACCCCCATAAAAGTACATTTGTGTCCACTAAAATGGATTTGTTTTCTTGATGGAGCTCAAATGCTCTTATTCCATCTACTTGTTGGAGTAGATCTTACACTAAACCTGCCCATAGGATTATTTTATTCTTATTTTCAAAGAGGTTTAAATGCTGTGAGTGCTGCATCACCTTACTTTCTCAGTTTTGTAATTACCTTAGATTACGCGCTGGTGCTATTTCATAAGGCCCATTTTTAAAGTAATGAATCCATTTTTGTTAAAAAGTCACAGGACGCCTCGGGTGCAGCTCTAATCTGCTATGGCATTTAATCAATAGCCCAAAATTTTATCAAAAAGCCATAAATCTGTATTTTTTTTATAAACAAACAAGCAAACTACCCATGGATGGAAACAAATTGCTTGTGGTAGCAGAATTTGTCCGCCCTGCTGATTGTTTGACTGTGCTGACATTTAGTGACATCACACTGTTTCGGTTCTTTTTTATTGGCCGAAACACTTGGCATGTTCCCCTTCCTGTGTAAATAAGGGTCAAAGCAATTAGGATTTATGTGGTCTGATGGCACTGGCAGGACTTGTTAACAGCCGCCCCTCATAACTTGTAGACTTGCCAGTCTAAACAGCACTAGGCAGATGCATGTATACACATCTGAAAGCATTTACTGGCATCTTAGGTCTAAAAATACAGAATTTGTCAGGCGACACCTTCAGCATGTATACGTACACCCCTGAATAAAAGGTGGGAGGCTTTCGATGCTGTGAAAGATGGTGGTTATGTAACATGCCTGTGGGCTTCACCAGATGAACCTCTTGCTCTTTGCATTCTCTTCTATCCTTTCTGTTTTGTGTTTGCTTTTCTATCCTTTAAGCGTAGATTTTCTTTTTACACAGAGACGCAACTCGAAGCATAGTGCATTTAATAGGGCACAGGTACAAAGGAGCGGCGTTGCAGCCTTTGGTTTTGTGCACGTCTATTCGGCAGAAAGGGAGTCTTGTGCACTGAAGGTTTCCGCTCCTCATAAGCGCTGCCATCTTTTATCCATGTTTAAAAGAAAAGTTTTATGTGCGTTTTGAGGAGAGTCTGATTACGAGCAGCAAAGATATTCTTCAAAGGAGAACGAGAGGCTTCTGACTTTGCTCTACATGGTTATTTAACTGAAAACAAACATACAAGTATATATTCCAAAGTTCTACACCTTTACTTACTGTACATGCAACATTATTTTCTATTTTTCATTTCTTATTCTGTATATTTCCTGTTTATCCCCAAATACACCTTACCGAGGCCTTCACCAGCATAAGTGGTCTGAGTATGGATGGAGGGACCGGATACTGTTCTGGGTGTGTTTGTGTGTAATGAGAAAACAGGTCTGTGTAACTGCCACGGTATCAGTGCTCATTCCAGGCACGGTTTATTTTCATTAATAAGAAATTAGTTTTGCTCTTAAATAAATTTACTCTACCCTTTGGACTCTGGAATATTGCTAGAAGTGCCAGTCATAGATTAGAATACCTGAAATCAATAATGACTTCCCATATGTTTGCATAACCAGAGAATTAATAATTAATATACTGAAAAGTTTGACAAGTTCTGCTCTGGGGGTACGGTGGGAAAAATCTGGGCTTTTTAAAAAGTTCCTGTCCTGGTCCAGGATCTGAAACACAGTGTGGCTTCTGGAGGTGGCCAGACACACCTCAACGTGCTCAGCAACTCAGGAGTCTGCTGATATGTGTCATATAATGTGAAAGGCGTGTGTTTGTGTAAAAGCTGTGTGGGAAGGAGCAAAGCATGTGGTGTTTAGCTGGGACTCGTGACTCGTCAGTCGCTGGAGAAGTCGTACGGAAAACAAGAAAAATCAGCGCCGTTCATTTGACTTTTTATTCTCACAGTTTTATTGTTTTTGGCACGTGATGAAAATGGTCAAATGATGGCAGAAAGCCTTTATATCCTTACCGTAAATCACATTTTATGTTGCCTACTCGCCGTTGTCCAAATCGTGGCTTAGTTGCCGGGAATGAAGTGAAAACGAAAATTTGTCATTTTTTTCCTCATCACTGCAACACAAATCAGGTTTTTAAAAAAAAGATATGCAATATCCACACTGCCCAGCATTCGGCTAATAAAGCGCCAATGCTTGTTGTCCGCTTTCTTCATAAACAAGAGATGGTGAGAGAGAGGTAGGAGGCAACCCAACGAAAGACAACCTTGACCTCTTCCTGGCCCTGTACCCCCTTCCCACGACCTGACCGGAACGCCCATGACCTTATCAAAGCGGCAGGACACCTGAGCAGATTTTCACAATCAGAGGGGCTACTGTTAGACAAAAAAAAAAATTAAACAGAATAATTAATTCTCCCGACAGGGATAATATGTCCAGCGGCCCAATAATTCACAATAATATAGTATAATGATGACAACAGTACAGTATATAATCTACAATATACATAGTGATTAGTAATATACGCCTAATAAAGTTCATAATAAAGTGCAATAATTAGCACGGGGCAAGGGCAGACAAAAGTTATTTCAAAATGAAGGGTATTAATTATTCTTGTTCAATTTATTACTTCACTCTCTCCCTTGATACCAATCTTCATCAATAAAAGATAAGGCTTTTAATTTAGATTGCTCATTTTTAATAAGCTATCTTAGGTTGTTTAGAACGGAAATTGCAGGTGTAATGAATGTTTTTTTTTTTTTTTTTTTTTTGCCCTGTACGAAAAAAAAAAAATGAAGACTAGCGATGGATTCTCCCAAGCGCGACGAAGAGGATTCTGTATGATCTCCAGGTAATATTTGTAGTGCACCTATGACATTTCTGTCATATGGGAACTTTTCTGTGTTTCCCGTTTGCTGCTGTATTTTTTTAACTGGGCAGTTTGAGTTGGCCGCTTCAGTCAGGGGTCCATTAGCAAGGCCCCTCCTAGTTGTTTTTTACAGGCAATGTTTGTCTTTTGTTTGGGTTTCGTTTGGCTTTCATTCAGCTTTCGTTTTCATTCCTTGCTTCGAAGCTTCTACCATAACCACCTTAAACAGCAGGGAATCTGGTATCATAAGGGAGTGCCAGTTCACGCCATTGTCTAACGGCTACAATCTATTTGTCCTCTCGCAGTTAATTGTTATAATATTATTTAATTTCCATTTAATTAACTCAGCCGGATGACTTTGCATGGGATTTCCATAATGTGAACAGGACAGAAGTTTCAGTGATGGGAAAAGAGTGTATGGAACAGTCACACACACTTATTTTGCTGGGAGCAATATCGAAAGATTTCAGCGTGAGATAGATGAATGATTATGCACACAAAATTACAAGGAATTGCATTGTTATTGTATTGCTGTATCTGCACCTTGAGAGTATAAGATGCATAGTCCATTAGTATGTTATGTACTGTGCTGTGTGCAGTAACTAGTCTGTATTATGTTTGGGGCACCTATCTGCATTGCACTACCTGGATACGCACAAAACTACTGCGTTTGTCACATACCTTGTGTTTACTTCTCTCTGTAGTCTATCTTGGGCCTTATTATATGTATTTTTGGTCTGTGTTATGGCCTAATTACTCATTGTCTATTGTGATCGTATCTGCAACAGTAGCACAAGCCTTGATCATGTGACACTAACGAAATAGTTTCTGCAGCAACCACTCACGAGTGTTTAATGAGCTAGCGTTTAGCATATTGCCATGATAAGTATGTCTGTGGGTTGAGTATAATATTAAGAATGTGTGTCTGTAGTGAGTGATCCATGTGCCCAGTAAACAGTTAAAGAGTTCCTTCATATTCAGGGGCGCTGTAAGTTTTTATATCTGTCTAGACTGCCAATTGATCATTGAAAGAGGCCCCCACTCCCCGTCTCGTTAAATGATGAAATGAGGCCAAGATGCACCACACATATTAATCGTGAATATCTGAAGGTGTGTGTCAGGAACGGACAGCACTGTTTAAGAGCAGTTTACAACAAACACCTGCTTCCTGTTCCTTTTTTATTTAAGCAGACGTCTTGTGTCAGTTTCAAAGTCCTTAGAAATTGAAAAATTCGAAACCAACAGAGAGACTGCAAGCCGCTTTTGGCTTGAATGGTAAGTGAAGCCTATTAATTCGACAGCAGTAAACAACATTTAAAACACAGTCCTTTGTTGATTGCAAAAATGGAGGTAGATCATCAGTCTGAGAGGGTTTTTCTGATGTGTGGCTATAAGGAATTACATTAACAAAATTGGAAAACAACTCTATAATCCATATTTTAAATTCTTAATATCTATGTGTATATTTATTGCCATGCTAAAAAAAATTATAATAATTTACAAAACATTGTATTGTAAAATTTATCTGGAGACAAAATCATTTTCAATGGCAAAATACAGGGCTGATTGACTAGATACCCATTAATTAATTAATAATATGTTACTGAGGCAGTGAATGTTGGAATTTCACTATTTAGTTAAAGGATGGAAGAGCGAGATGTACAGAATAGTACAGCAGGGAGAAATCAATCTCAAGCAGTGAAACCGAGGCTGGAGATATTTGAATTTTGCTCTTTTATGGCACGAGTGGGTCCTGAGAGTGCCTGCATGGCCCGTCTGAATCTTAAAACCGGTGTCACTCAGTCCCGGGGGGCTCGTCTCTTTATTCAAGACGATTAAATTCTGAGATTGAAATATCGGTACGGCTTAAAAAAGCAGATAGTTAGGGCTGCCGCAGCCTTTATTTACGTTACGAAATCCTTAGTGACATAAACAATTTGCAACAGTTGACAGTAGGATTCAATATTTCAGCTTTGCGGAAACCTTAATAAAGTGAATTATCGCAAGATTATGCACTTGAAGGAACGAGAACAAGTTGCCTCCCCCAAAATGGTATACAAACTAAACTGGTTTGTGTCATTTATACATGAAACAATCAGCAACGGAGTTTCCAAGAATGAGTAAGAATCTTCACAGATTGACATAAAAGTTAGTGATTTTGACAGAGAGCTTCTGTACTTGTATTCATTTATTCATTCACTGCAATGGATCTTTATTTCCTTCTGGTTTGTGATCTATCTATCTATATCGAAGATTATTATTTTTGTGAGAAATATGATTATTGAATGAAAACAAATTTAGAGAGAAATGCCTATTTCCTGACAGTGAAATTCATTGTGTAATAAAGGCTTTCTTCCCCAAAAAGGAGGTGAAGGACTTCTTAAGTTGTATCTGTTTTTCGGTACCCAAAGCGTTCACTTCCGTTTTACAGTCCGCGAGTCCCCAGCAGGTACACCCACTAGCGATCTCCACTCTAACCGGCAGAAACCAACTGACAGCGGTGTAGAGGGCCGCTAACTCATCAGACACGGTGCGAGCCAGCGATCCGCCGGGCCATCCATCATCGGAGCGGGGACCTTCCGGGGGACGCGGGACGGCAGCCTGCGAAACTGCTTTCACACACCTAAAAGCACAAGCAGTGGCCAGGGTGGGTAAATGGTTTCTAATATTTGAAAACAAACAGGCAGATATGTCCCGCTTTGAATCAGTCTGCCATATCTCATTATTAACTCATTAAATTGTGCAGCTCCCAGAACTGCCAGCAGACCAAAGGGTTTTAAGCCATCAGAGCTGATGCTTGGAACCAGTTGGAGGGCTGTCTGGTACTGGGAAAATAAAAACCCATCTGTTTGAAGGCCCTATTATTACTTTAGATGAAGGTACGTGCATCAGTTTTAATGGTATTGATGTAGATTTTAACGTTTTAAGACTAATGCAGTGTATGATAGCTGTTTTTATTAAATTAGAGAATAAATCCATGCAGTTTGGACTTGTCACAACCAATAAGCATTTTAGATCCTCTATCTCAATCTCATTAAAGCTGAAAATCATGCATCTCTTGAACATTTCTCAAAATGAGCTGCACTGCCTGCAAAAGATTGTCCAAAAAAACCATGAAATCAGAATGTTTAATGTATATTAAGATTTTGTTGATCTCAAACCTTAATTACTCAGGCAGCAAGGCAGCAGGAATATATATATAAAAGGGACAGGCAGGTGGTGTAGTAGTTAGGGACGTAATCGGAAGCTCACAGGTTCGAGTTCCCAACCCACAAGTACCGCTGAGGTACCCTGAGCAAGGTACCGTCCCCAAGCACTGCTCCCCGGGCGCTCACGTAGCTGCCCCCTGATGTGTCACAGTGTCACATGGGTTACATGCAGAGGGCACACTTCGTTGTTGCGCACTGTGTGCTGTGGTGTGTCAACAATGACAATTAATCACCTTCACATAAATATATAAAATATGAGATCAGGTATAAAGCACACTCACATTTTGCAAGTGTTGAAGAGAGACAGCACCAAACGAAGCATTTTGAGGGCTGTGATATAGTGTCCAAACACTAAGACACAGGGGTCTTTCTCTAAAAACAGTACTGAAACTGCAGCTTCTGCTGTAACTCTTTGCCTGTGTCCCTTCACAGCCTGTCACAGGCAGCACAGGGCAATAGCAGAAGGGAGCCGAAGACAGGATGCCACTTAATTACATTTTAGAATAAAGACAGCAATAATATAAAATAATGTATATGGAATTATGTACTGATCAACAAAGTATTCAAGAATTCAAAGTTATTTGTTGGTTAAGATTTCAAGATTCTTTATGTGTCAAGTACATAGGAGGGGCAACTCTGTGGGTTGGGTCTGCAGAATGATCCCACTATTGGGACTAAATGACCCTCTTGTCGACTCTACGCCTGTTTCATGAGTTGATTTCCTAGGATGCTTTTCCAGGAGTTCTCACATATGCTGAGCTCTCATTGGCTGCTTTTCCGTCACTCTCTAGTACAACTCCATCCATCTTCTGGAACAGCTTGCCCTATTCAGGGTTGGAGGGGGTCTGAAGCCTATCCCAAAGGCAAGGCAGGGAACAACCCAGGTTGGAGCACCAACCCATCACACACACACACTAGTCACTCACGCATGCTCACCTACAGGCAATGTGGGAACGCCAATTAACCTCAGACTGTGGGGGGTGGGAACTGGAGAACCCAGAGGAAACCCCATGGCAACACGGGGAGAACATGCAACCTCCACACACATGGAGCCATTGCAGAGACTCAAACTCTGGTCCCAACCAGGTGCTAACCACCATGCCACCCTGGCCAAACACCTCCAAAACCATTTTTATGGCGTTTAGGTCAGGTGGCCAGGTCATGTGATGCAACACTTTATCACTCTCCTTTGTAGGAGGCTTGGCGTGTCTAAACTTTTGACTGATGCCGTAAATACATAGGTTTGATCATCGTTTTCCATGCCAGACTACATTATTTCAATCTTTATTTTTGTTACTTATGTCGTTTATATTTTGTTACGTTTGTTAATTATTAAACTAATCATGTTGCAATGCTTTGATTTGGCATACTGCGCCCCTGTGTTTTTTCTGGTTATTAGTAGACTTTTTACAGTATGATAATGATGAAGCAAGTTAAATTTGTACCATAGTGGAGAGGCGTCTTACCGTTTCAGCTTAAATACTCAATAAGGTCGGGCACAATGAGATCCCTGCGTAAGCCGGAGTGCATGTGTAATGAGGGATTTCTGGTGCTGGCCTGGGACATGCACTTCAGGCCAGACACAGTGAGCCTCTTCTGCATTCACGGGATCTCCAGAAGCTGCAACAACCGAATCGGTCAAAGTGTTGAGCCGTACAAGCATAAAAACCAGTTAACCCAAAGGTCAGATGAGCAGGCCATTTATTTGCTTATCAGAAGGTGGCGTGAACCACACCAGGAAGCTCTGCTTCAAGGGATGGTACAAAGGCATATCAGGTTGGCGACGTCTACTTTGGGGATCTGCACTTCAGAAACAGCACAGTATGGAACGTCGCTTAAAATCTCCCAGATGATAACATTGGTAGTTTGGTTTCATTGTCGTGGTTTATCAGAGGTTAACTTTGACTAAAGCAAGTTCTGTCAGCACAGATGCCACACAACACCTCAGTGCCAAATATCCATAGATGATAGGACATTTTCTATTTCTGTCAGGAGGGTTTTTATGAACTGTAATGGACAATACTGTCCTCAAAAGACTAAAAGATGTCTCCCACAGTCTAAGAATAAGAGAACCTGCATTTTATCTTAAATGTTAGCATGGGGCAAATGACCGTTTAGAGAAAAGAATTATCAAAATTTTATAAACGTTACATTGGGGTGATGTGAGGCTCAGTGGATTACATACCCGTACCCATATCCAGATGGTTGTGGATTTCAAATCCTAAGGATGGTCCTGATCATTTCACCATTGGGCCCTTAAGCAAGGCCCTTAACCCCAATTATGAGAGTTTGAGAAAACTAAAGAATTCATAAGTACCTTGTACAAATTAATACATTTAATTTATTTCTCTTAATGGCAATTAATTTGAATTTTCTGCTGATTTTGCCCCAAATCAATAACATCAGTTACTGACCAGTTACTGAATTGTATTTACATTTTTTTTAATAATGCTGTAATTGACTTAAGACTTAAGGTACATTTGCTGCTTTTATTTTTTTATGTTTAATTTACTCACTTCCATAATTTGCAGGTCAAATTCTGACGGAGTGATTTATTATTTAGTGTAATTTTACGTTTCCTGAAATACTGAGGCTTGGTGTAATAAAATAATCCCCTCTAATTACTTATTTTCTTTTTATCTTTTGATAGACTGTAAAAGAAGGATATGTTGGAGGATGGTGGGGGGGTGGCTTGCTGTATCAGTGGTAATGGGGGTGAGAATCGGAGCGGTGGGGGTGTCTGGGAGGGGGACAGGCAGCCCTGTGCAGGGGAGCACAGACCTGTTCCATAAGAGCACAACATTTAAAAGGAAGGGGCGAAGCATTGGGATCAAATGAGTTTTTACGGCCTGAAAATGTCAAACAGGCACCTGGGCCAGGATGGTGACCTCTGGGGTCACGCAGAAGAGGAGGTCACCAGTGCAGGAGAGCGAGCACATAACCTGTAACAGAGAAAACTGCGTGCACAGACGGACACATTTATTCAGAATTCTCTCATAATGTAGCCACGATGCGCGGCGTGCGTCACCCGTCTCGTCCTGCGGACTCGCAGCCATCGGCTTCCGGGTCAGGGGCGTAGATGCACACAGCGTCTGACGCAGTCCCAGACGCAGCAGAGCGTGACACTGACACAGTAATAAGCCTGATACAAGGTCACTGTCCAAATAAAGGGACGCAGTAATGAAGTCAGCCGCTCTGC
Source organism: Petrocephalus sullivani (assembly GCA_026780845.1). Classification (NCBI taxonomy): domain Eukaryota; kingdom Metazoa; phylum Chordata; class Actinopteri; order Osteoglossiformes; family Mormyridae; genus Petrocephalus; species Petrocephalus sullivani. Next base: position 18,854,763 of record JAODKM010000038.1, read on the forward strand.
ATTCCTGATTAAACTCCGCATGCAGCATTATGCCTGTCTGCTAAATTTTCCCATAGTTTACAAAATCGCACATGACTTTGGGGTAATTCCATACCATTCTGCCTTCACTCAGCCTATTAAGATAATATTTTATAGTGTAAATCCCTTTAAATGTGACCTTGGCATTACTTGAATCTTGCTTGAAGGGAGATTGTTTTAATTCATCAGTCACGGTTTATAACTTCCGATTTGCCTTTAATCATATTTATATTATTGGAATCCCATTACCAAGGAAAAATGTTTAATATGGCTGCTGTTGTGCTTAGTCCATGATCTTCTTTGATTAATGTTGCGCATTTAAATGCGATGATTGATTAAAGGTGATTGACAAACACTTTTGTTCTCTTGTTAGCCCGCTTTAGCAAATTACACACTGAAATGCAATCCGATTAATGCTCTCCTGGTGACGACTGCGGGCGGAAGGACAGCGCCTCCATCCCGCGTCCGCGTCCGCCTCCTTCCGGGAGCCGCTTCACGGCCAGCGTGAGCCTAAAGCATTCACAGGTTAACAGCCTGAAAGCATGCCTTACTCACTTTTTAGCACAGTTATAAGTTACCCTTGTAAGTAATACCTTATTTAGGTATTACTAAATAATGACAAATAAGAGGAGCGCCTTCTGAGATTTTTATTGCCGAGAGGTTTTCATATTTTACACGTGGGGACTGTACTTTTAAATAGTATGTGGTAAATTAAAACAACTTCAGTTCTTTACATTTTGTGACCCTTCCTGGTAGCTGCTGTCACAGGGTAATGCACAAAACTTTGACATTAAATCGGCATGCTGTCTAAATGAATTATGGAAAAAGACCGAACCTCTACGGCTTCATGCGCAATTCTGTAAAATTACCGCAAACAAAGTTATTAAGGGCCACGTTTTTCGCCGCAGCTTTACCGATTGTGTGGCTCAAACGAACAAACGGAGACTTTCGGTCCCGACCCGGCTGTTGGCTGGGGGCCCCGACCCCCGGCTGCGATCGATAGTCATTAAGGTGCCCGTCCTCCGGTACCGCGCAGAAGCAGCCAGCGCTCAGGTGTCAGACGAGAATCATGCGCGTCCCTGAGTGATGTCGCTAAAAGAAAGATGGAGTCGTCGTCTCTCCGCGATGCACTTCATATTCCACGTTTAATCTTATCAGCGCGGTGAAATATGCATTTAAAACACCGCAAAATTATTAGCTGAATTATTACCTGATAAACAAAAGGTTGTGGCTAATTTAATAAAGTGCTTTCAAGGGTATTTCATCATTCTGTTATGGGTGCTCTTCATTTGTGCCACTGTGATGGAAGTGAAGGTATCCGAAGTATTCACATTTTAAGATATATTACTTAAAACCCTTGACCTTTACATGTAGTTTCCTTCACTCATGATGGTTGCATTTAAAAAAGGCTTTGCTTAGCCATGAGGGTTTTTTTAAGTAAAGATAAATAATACTGAAAACTTCTACCCATCTTCTGTTTATTCTAATGAGGGTCATGGGGGAGGTTCAGGGCAGGGGTGCCCAATACGTTGATCACGATCAACCAGTAGATCGCAAAGGTAGAGTGGGTAAATTGTAACAGGCGGCCAATCTGCTGTTGTTTAAAACTTTGTTATATTAGGTTACCGAAACAAAACGTGAATGTATTGCAAGCTAATGGAAAAACTGCAGCGAGCAAAGTTTATATTTATATCTACTAAAAAAGCGATTTAAACAATGAGCGGGGGAGCCGGACCAAGTACGGAACCATAAATGTACTGGATTGTATTGTGTTGTGAGGGTTCATGCAGTGATGCAAAGTTCGCCAACATGTACATTGAGCTACAGAAGAAGTCGAACCCTGGGCCCAGAGGCGTGTAGCAATAGTACTACTATACCACCCCATACTATAACAGTACTACTATACCCCACATACTATAACAGTACTACTATACCACCCCCATACTATAACAGTACTACTATACCACCCCCATACTATAACAGTCCTACTATATCACCCCATACTATAACACTACTAATATACTATCACCTACTATAACAGTACTACTACATCACCCCACACAATAACAGTACTACTATATCACCCCATACTATAATAGTATTACTATACCACCCCCATATTATAACAGTACTACTCTACCACCCACATACTATAACAGTTCTACTATACCACCCACATACTATAACAGTACTACTATACCACCCACATACTATAACAGAACTACTATACCACCCACATACTATAACAGTACTACTCTACCACCCACATACTATAACAGAATTACTATACCACCCCAATACTATAACAGTATTACTCTACCACCCAAATACTATAACAGTACTACTATACCACCCCATATTATAACAGAACTACTATACCACCCCCATATTATAACAGTATTACTATACCACCCACATACTACAACAGTACTACTTTACCACCCAGATACTATAACAGAACTACTATACCACCCACATACTATAACAGAACTACTATACCACTCCGATACTATAATAGTACTACTCTACCACCCACATACTATAACAGTACTACTATATCACCCCATACTATAACAGTACTAATATACCATCACCTACTATAACAGTACTGCTATATCACCCCACACAATAACAGTACTACTATACCACCCCCATACTATAACAGTACTACTATATCACCCCATTCTATAATAGTACTACTATACCACCCCCATATTATAACAGTACTACTCTACCACCCACATACTATAACAGTTCTACTAGAACCACCCACATACTATAACAGAACTACTATACCACCCACATACTACAACAGTACTACTTTACCACCCACATACTATAGCAGAACTACTATACCACCCACATACTATAACAGAACTACTATACCACCCCCATACTATAACAGTACTACTCTACCACCCACATATTATAACAGTACTACTATACCACCCACATACTATAACAGTACTACTATACCACCCACATACTACAACAGTACTACTATACCACCCACATACTATAACAGAACTACTGTACCACCCCTATACTATAACAGTACTACTTTACCACCCCTATACTAAAACAGTACTACTATACCACCCACATACTATAACAATACTACTCTACCACCCACATACTATAACAGTACTACTACTACCCTCACACTCAATCCTTAAATGAAGGTAAAAAGAGAAAGGGCTGACCAGCAACATGATAGGTGCACTGCATTATCACGATAATGAACATAGTACATTATTATTTCAAGTAGGTTCACTTAAGTATATTAAGTACATTTCAAGTAGATACATTTCAGTATGTCTGTGAAAAAAATTGGGTTGTCTATGGTGGGCCTGAAATACAGTGGCAATTACTAATGTAAAGTCTTTCGGGGAGAAAGTAACCCTACGGAGCAACGAAAGTTCACAAGAAATGAAAACAAACACTTTTTTTATTACTGGAACTTCCTTAACAGATAATCACATCTGATCTCTGCTGGAGATGGAGACACGTGGAGCTCTTGGAATTCTATGCACTTTGCCCTTAAATGGAGCTGACCGCCACTACTGCTGAAATCATAATCACCTGTCAGGTTTAAGGCATTGGTAGCCTTCATTCAATAAGTCATTTAGTCCTCCCATCAAGAAGGTGGCAGCCAAACATAATGGATGGCACAGAAATGATAATAATGCAAGCTGCTTGATTTAGCAACATTAAAAAGGATGTATAAAGTACACAAGGAAACAATGAATGTAATCAAGCTCATAATAATGAGAAAATGAAACTATTTCCATCTAGACAGGATGAGAGTGTAAACGCCTTATCGTCTCCAGCATTAATACGAGCCCTATTACTTCTTTAAACAGCCTTGTTTCCCCCCTGTGAAAACCCCATTGACTTCCCATCGACAAAGTAAACAACTAACTGCGACTGAAAGCCCAACAGTGCATTTAGTTTAATGGTAAATTAAAGAGCATCCCATTTAAAAAGCTGTAATTACTCAAGAACTCATTGAATGCTGATAGTTATTAACTCTAAACCCATTAATGTATTCTGAGGCGTGGCAGTGCGGTCCTATGTCAGTGCCAGTGTACATAAGGCATTTTTGGTTCCTACTGAGCAGGGGTATATGTAACCCTTAGCCTGGAGTTCCAGTATCCACCTGGTTTTCTGTCCAACCTGATGAGTTACTACTACCTGAGATCAAATGTGGTTCACTTGGGACCAGGTAGGATGGAAACCCTGTTTGGTACCGGCAGGGTTGCCAATCCCTGCTACAGAGGATATAATGCAGCCTAACACAGAACTGGGTTTCATTAATAATTTGACTAAGAGAGCTTGTTAAGGTAGTTCTGTTCCTTCTAGCCTGTAGAATATCTAGATCATCTTGCTTGAGGTCCTTGCTTGAGGACCCCAATGACTGGTGGTTCCAATAATCATGGCTCTTGGGTCACCTGTACCCCTGAAGATTAGCTGTAGAACAGGACAGATTGTAGCTTGCCACATCAGGCCTCCAAACCATTGGCTGACAGCTTGGAAGGGAATACCTCAGCCCAAGAAGTAGCATCTCGCTACCTATGCTCCATGTCTTGCAGGTGGAGGGGTCACCCTCCCTCACTCATGAAATTCCCTTTATCTCTGAATCACGAGAGGGCAGGGGCTCTTCAAGAGTCTGACATGCAGAAGTGTTGGTCGCACCAGAAGCGAGTTCGGGGCGGAGCGGCATAAACTATGCCGTCAGGACATGATAGAGCATGCAAATAGACGGATGACCTCGGTTGCTCTTAGCGGACAGATTAACTTGTCTTCCTCGATTGCAGGAATCCTAATGTTTTTGAACGGAGGCCAACTTGGCAAGCGAGCGCAGACTGAAACGTCCCCAAAGTCCAAGTGGGATAATTATACACAAGTGGATCAAAGACAAAGTACAGTAAACAACTTACTGAAGGACAAGGTCCTCTATTGTAATGCGAAACCATAAACAATTTACAAAAACTGCACTCACAAATACTATTCATAATGATCCGATCTGATAAACCGACCTTACTCCTATTCTGAAAGTCTGCGGCAGTGCGAGCTGGAACTATAGATTCGAATGAAACTTTAATCTTTCAACCTTCTGTTTTCATGATGCGTCTCGGGCCTCACATTGACGTGCAATAATAGCCCGTAAATAATTTATTGTGTCTCCACACTAACGTTGGTGGTCCTTCAAAAGTCTCTCCATCAAGCTGGCGATGAGGATACTATCAGTTGCTCAGTTGCTCGGGGGGGGGGGGGGGGCACAGAGTTTTTGGATGCAACAAGAGGATAACGGCAGCATAGCGGGCGGCCTGTTGCTCTGCAATCTTTCCCAAACTGAAGCAATCCATCTCTGATAAGTTTGGTGTTTCTGCAAAGAGGAGAGACAAGGTCCAAGACTCAGGATTGGAGTAGAATCGGGCCCTTGCCTGTTCACTTGGGACCCACATTACAGTCTGCTCCACACCCTGCCGCCAGCCTCATGCCTGCATGCAAATGATTCAGCTTCAGAGGCTTGTGTATGATCTTCCTTTCAAAATAATCAGTCCCCCCAACATGGCCGCCTCCGTTGGGGCGTGTTTTACCTGACATTGACCACAGGTACTTTTACACAATCATCATGTACATATTTAAAACCCAAATAGGATGTTAGCGATTTTTCTATATTTTGTTCATTTTCAATATTTTGTTTGGGTTCAACACCTTCGTAATGTAGTAAGTTGTGCGGTTGTAGCTGTGTCGCGAGCTTAAATTATGCACAGGATCCTCAGTCCTTAGTGATGTAATGCCACAAATAGGGCATCTCCTTGTTTCCACATTTTTATGCAGGGTGTTTAATGCTGGACCTTTATAATAAATAGGGGGAATTGGTCCCGCCCACTGTGCTGCAACAGTGTTATTTAAAGATGTACATTGACACTATTGATTTTGTCCAAAGGGCACGGATCTGACAGACAGGTGGGCTTGCCGCCCTCCCCCCCATTACAGATAGGTATTGGGAAGAAAGTTGAGGAGCCCCCCGACTAATGACAATCCAGAAGGAGCCCCCAGCTGAAGGTGAGCATGAGGGCCCAATCTCCTCCTGGGTAATGTGGAGTCCCCACAGAGGCCTGCTGCTGCTGGCATTGGGGGGGGGGGCTTTTGCTATCCAGCCAGAAGATGAAGCGAGGCTGCTCGATGGACTGTTGCAGGGTGCTGCCAAGAATCTGTGGGCACAGGCTAAACAAATCACCCTCCCCACCCAGCACACACACAGAAGCATAGAGCTACATAGAGGACAGGTACATACACAGACATGCAAACAGGGCTACGTTTACAATCACTCACGTTCCTGAGAATACTCAGCCCTACTCGCTGCACCGTGGTCCTGGGGGACCGTTATTTCCTGCCACTGTATACCAGTATTTGGATTGTATGCCGATAAGGCCCATAACTAATAACAAAACTATTGGATGGTGCATTTTTGCCTGCCCATCTCCTTTGAACCCACATGTCAGTTTCCTGGTCAGCCTCATCGGCATCACTCGGCGCCATAATGGTGTAGAATACATCCCTCACACGCATGTTTCCATCCCACTCCCAAAAGCAGACATTTCTCATGACAAATGGTACCATCGTGACATTTAGCAGGTACCCAGATCGCAGGATCACAAGACAGGGGCGACAAAATCAGACTAGAAAGGCCGTCTTTGTCGCATCTGAGTTGTGAAAAGATAGATATATAAAAGATACAGATAGATAGATAGATAGATAGATAGATAGATAGATTGGTTTATTGATCATAGATAATTTGATTGACTGATTTATTGATTAATTAATCAATTGACCATAGATGGCACAGGTGTTGCTAGTGATTTTTGGGCTTGTGAATGCATATAATGTTGGGCCACACACCAATCAATTTATATATAGATATATAGATAGATACACAGATATATAGATAGACAGATAGATAGATATGCATGTTTCACTAACTCTGGCTACTTACTTAGCCCACTGAGATTTAGACCAATTCCCACCACTGGCACAATCTCAGCTGTAGAATGAAGTTCAGAAGGCATCTGTGCATGTTGAGTCTGTAAGGAAAATACTGTACGTCAGGCAGCCATATATAGCAGGATTTAATGGTAGGGAGAAAATGAAAGTGATTCCAAGGAGACAGATTCAAGAAGAACAAGAAGTTTCACAGGACTGATTGCACCATTTCAATGTCACACGTTTCTGACATCCATCATTGACCCGCAGAGCATCGAGAAGCTCCAGATGTCGAAGGAACGTGTGAGGATTCGTGGAGGACGTCGGCTTGTGTTATCCGGGGTGGGGGGTGGTGGTGCTAATAGTGCTTTGGCAGCTCGAACGGGGGGGGGGGGGAGGGGGGGGGCCCGGCCGGGCCCTGGGGCCTGCGATAGGGCACCCGTCCTTCAGACAAACCCCCGCGAAAATTGGGG
>JAODKM010000038.1:18923898-18936473 GCA_026780845.1 Petrocephalus sullivani
CAGACAACTTAGCTCCTGGGATCACTGGAACACGCAAACCCCTCCACCACGGTAAGGTGTCGGCTCATGGAGGGGTTTTTTTCCCAGATGAATGCAATATGCTTCCGTAATATACTGGCATGAAGCAGCTACATATTCTTCCGTTTTTGCACCAGCAGCATGATAGAAACATCATTAACACACCCACTCGCTCGTGCTGAATTCTCCTGCTCCATTCATGCCTAAGGATCATTCGGAAATTATCCGGACTTTGTATTATGGATCTAGCAGGGTAAAGTCTGTAAAATGTCTGGTACAACTGTTTCGGACATGTCCTGCTCCATTCACACCTGAGGATGAATCGGAAGTTATCCGGACTTTGTATTATGGATCTAGCAGGGTAACATTACTGTTGCCCCCCTCTAGATAATGTCTAAAAAAGTACCAGGTGATAGTGCATGTCTGAAAGGGGCTTAAGAGTGACACCAGTGAAAATTGTGGCCAAATCCTACAACTTTTTTGTTAATGAGTGATGCTTTTTAAAAGTAATGTAGCGCCGGGGGTGATTATCATACTCCAGCATACTCGCGGGCAATATGTACATAGCCCTTTATTCTGTTGTTGTGGCTGCTGTAAATAGTTGTATTTCCTGATTGTGGCGCGTATGTTACCCGTGTCATATGTGAACCCTGATTCATCCTTCTGTGTCCCTAGCTTTGTAAATCCCCCACCGTGTGTGTATCTGACAGTCCGGCATCTGACTTCCTTGTGTTTCCTACATTGTGATTGGTTCAGGGCTTGTTCAGTTTCTGAATAGAGGCTGTTAAGAACTCAATAAAAGAGCTTCGTTTCTAATCATTCGCTACTTTTGTCGGTCTGCTCAGTGCTGCAGTCGTGTGAACGATAATATCGTATATTGTGATATTATTAAAAGACGTTGTATCACATTTGAAAACTGAATATCACCCAACCCTAGTAGGTGATAAACCTTTAAGTGCCTTATATGAAAGTAGGAGAACTTTGAAGTCAGTCCTGTACCTTACAGGAAGCCTGTGCAGGTAACTACGAGCAGGGGTTATGTGATCAGCATAGGAGTGATAATTAACATTACGTTTTCTCATGATGTTACCTAACGGCAGCATGTAGACAAAAAAACAGTATAGGGCCAAGAACTGATCTCTGTGGTACTTCATATTTAACTGGTGACATAGACGATGGAGTACAATTATTCAACACTTGTTCATATTGATAACGATTAGTCAAATACGATTTAAACCACTCTAATACCATTCCACACAACCCAACATCAAATTTAAGTCTGTGTAATGGGGTAAGATGGTCAACCGTATCAGAAGCTACACTAAAGTCCAAGAGCAGTAGCACAGTCACACTGTCAGCATCAGTTGCCATTGATATGTCATTTATGACTTTAGTTAAGGCAGTTTCAGTACTGTGTCCTGGGCAAAAGCCTGACTGGAATCTATCCTGTACGTTATGCATCTCCAAGTATAACTGAAGTTGGGCAACAACTATCCTCTCTAGAAATTTTGATAAAAATGGTACATTGGAGACACAACACCTGATGACAGGGATGCATTCATTATGGCAGTTATAGGTCTTGCCAGAGCTCCCAGGGATTCTTTGAGAAGCTTGGTGGGGATTGGGCCCAGTGGGCACGTGATTGATTTGGTCTTAGTTATTATATTAAACAGGTCCTGTTCATTAATTAATTCAAAAGCAGTAAGGGTGTGCCCACGCTCTGTTTGCATGATAGTTAATTGTGAGCCCTTTAGACATGCTTGAAGCCTAATGTTTGTAATTTTATCATTAAATAAGTTCATAAAAAGTTCACTACCAATGTTACTCTGTAGCACAGGTTCAGCCTTAGGTGAGCTATAGTCTTAAAAAGGTAGCATGGTTTGTTTCTATTGCTATCAATGAGGTTAGAGTAATGAGCTGAACGTGCCCTATGTCAAGCTTGCTTATATAGTTGGAGGCTGTCGGTCCATGCCAACTTGAAAACCTCTAAACCTATAGACTTCCATTTGTGCTGAAATCTATGGCACTTCTGTTTGTAAGAGCGTGTATGATCATTAAACCAAGGGGAGTGTCTGGTGGTTTTGGCGACTTTATTTTTCAAAGGTGTTGTTTCATCTAAAATCTGACTAACCACTGTGTTAAAGTCCAGTGTGACTTCGTTGACATCTGTACTAGACATGAAATTCACATTACTTACTGCATTTATAAATCGAATGGAATTACTATCATTTAGGTGACGTGTTGTAATAATTTTCTCCACTATAGTTGCAGAGGGTGGCTGAATCACGAAGGTTATTAGAAAATGGTCGGAGACAGACTTGTTCAACAGACAGAGGGATATATGATGAATAGAAACTCTTGTTACATGCTGGTACGATTCAACCGAGTCCAGGAGGGACAGGAAACTTTCACTAAAGGTATCTTTCTCTACATCTACATGTATATTGAAGTCTCCAAGTATTACAATATTATATAAATTAATAACAGTCAGTCAGAAGTTCCCCAAATTCACTCAGAAATTGGGTATATGCCCCAGGTGGTCTGTATACTATAAGAAAGTAGATGGGTGGGTCAGATACCATTTGAATTAGTAGCGCTTCAAACGTTGTAAAATCTTTTATAATTTTGGATTTAATTTTTAACAATGAGCTAAAAATAGCTGCCAGGCCACCTCCACAGCAAGAGGCACGTTGTTTCTGTACAAAACTATACCCTTCAGGTGAGGCTTTAACCAGAGGAATAGTGTCAGTGGGTCTGAGCCAAGTTTAGGTTAAAAAACAGAGGTCTGAACCTGTGTCAAGCACCATGTCACTGACAAGAAGTGGTTTGAATGTGAACATCCAATAAGGAGCATTTCATGGTGGGTTTATGTTGTGGCTAATTTAATCTCATCAGTAGGATTGATATCAAGTTATTTGCACAGGAGCCCCCAGTGGAATGGCAAGGTCTACACCTTGGTCTAATAATAGCTGCAATATTCTTGCTAGGCTCACTCAGCTCTGTTACCAAATGCTTACTACATTTAGGGGATGTCGTGTTATGAAGCACCTGGGTCATGGGCAGAGATGATCAAAATGTAGGAGAGCTAGCAGCCTTCGATTTAGGATCACAAGGCTGAGGCCTGGGTGGCGCTCTCAGTCAGGCAGGTAATTTATTTGCTATGTTTTGAGTCAACATAAATGATCCCCTTAGGATGGAGACTGACTCATTTATAAAAGCCAGGCCGTTCCCAGAAGAGGTCCCAATTATCAATAAAGGCTATGTTTTGAGATGCACACCAAGTCTCTAACCAGCGGTTTAGGGAAAGTAGCCTACTATAGATTACATCCCCTCTATAAAGAATTGGTAAGGGACTAGAGACAATTAAATTCTGGCATTTTGTTTTAGCCTTAGTGCACATGGAGAAGAAGTTCCTTTTTAATACCTCGGATTGCGCGGACTTTATATCATTAGTTCCAGCATGGACAACCAAGGTGGAGACGTCATTGCTGGAGTCCAATTTCGCCTCTATGTCGGAAACTCTGGCCCAGGGGAGGCATTTTACAGAGACCGCTGCTTTATGATTGTAAGAGACTGTAACATTTCTAACAATTCAATCTCCAATCATGAGCACCTTTTCAGAGCTGCCGAGAGCAGAGAACCTGTTGCTAAACCAACAGCGGACTGGCGTGCAGGAGCTCTCGGCCTGGAGCTCCTAGGACCACATCTGACCGTGATCCAGGGCTCGCGTGTGCTGGCCGCTGGTGCCGGCGCTGGGCTGGAGACAGCCACAGAAAGAGAGATCTAAGCTGGCTGTGTGCTCCGATTGAGCTGTATCTATAAATCCCTCTATCTGTTTAATCTCCACTAACGTGCTAATGCGCTCCTCCAATGCACGAATCCTGTCCTCTAATTCTACAATAACTAAACACTTCTGGCATATATTATTACCAGGAGCGTTCGGAGGACAGTCTACGCTGTACATGCCGCAGAAGCTGCAAAACAGAGAGGACATTATCAGATTTACCTTTTTACCAAGCATCAGGGAACATTGGTGCTTGGCGTGGCTGTTAGTCCGTCAGAGTTTTTTGAGATTTTCATTTGCGGAGCTAATGTAATTTGTGGAGTTGTTACTGTGTGCTTACGTCACACTGTAATAACTCTGGGATAACAGTGGGTTTGTCTAGTAATCTGTCCATTAGAATAATTACTTCTTCTTGACATTAGAATAATTATTCAAGCTAATCCTTATCATATTATACAAGATATTGAGAACCTGCTACATAACTGGAGGAAACTGAAAATAACTTTATTAGTTAGGATTAATTTAATTAAAATAAGAATAATACCCAAAGTAAACTACATAGTTCATATGCTACCCCTCACCCTTCCTACACAACCCTTTGTGGCGCTCCCGCTGACAGAGACACTCGGATCCAGGAATGCGAGCTGAATAACCCTTTATTGGGCAGAGGCACAGAGGGAGAAGCGAGAGTCGTGGTCGTGGGACGGAAGCAGGGGTCGTAAGCCGGGAGGTCTGTCCTACACCTAGGCACGGGACACGAGCACACAGGAGGGGAAGGACGGGACTGGCCGGGCTCGGCAGGGCAAGCAGGTCAGGAACGGGAACTGGAACGGGTCTAGGAAGGGGAGAGGAGCAAGGCAGGGTTAGCACACAAGGAGGACAGAATCGGTACGGGAGCGAGGGAAGACGAGAGACAAGAAAACGCTTGGTACGGCACAACATTGGCTCAATACTTCGCAGGGGTGTTTTGGTTAGCGAACTGCTTTGTAGGTTTGGCAATAAGACCTAACGCGCCACAGCTGGTGGTTCCCGCCTGCGAGGGCGTGGCTGCGTCGGTAGGTCCAGTTTGCGTGGGCGTGGCTGCGCTGGCGGGTCCCGCCTGCGAGGGTGTGACACATAAACCTCAAATATGTTTGCAATCTCCTAAATATGCGCTTATGTTTTTATACACTGGCGCTGGCAAAGTCCAGATCAGATCTTCCAAGGAAAGGTGACGCCTATCTTTGGGGCTGTTTGTTAATACAGGGACATCTGATTAAAATTTTTAGTATATGGGTGCACTGTTGGACAGATTTTTTTATAGCAAAAATTATGAACAGGTACCAGGTCTTCAATCTTCCAAAATATTTTTTTTGGAGTTATAGGAAATATGAGTGTAATATAAGCAAGGTTAGGAATTACATTTTCGTGTAGATTTGCCGCCGCATATACATGGGATTTTATTGGCATCTGTGTATGAGTGGATTGCGATAGTTTAATTTTCATACAAAAGAGGCATGTTAGTTACATTATAATAAATTAATGAAGGGTAGAATATGACGGACATGGCTAAACTTGCTACAACAGTAGTGTCCTTTCTGACCTCTCTTAAATTCGCAGTCTGGTTGTTATCATTGATGCTGCTCCTTGCTCTTACCGAATTATAAGCACATTCTCTCACACTCTTCTGAAGTCATTCCTGTTTTGGGACAGCCCTGCATCAGAATACTGAGTATGCAGTTTTGTGTATTCTTGTTTATGTGGAGAAGCTCGCAATCAGGTAGCATGGGCATGGGATAGATTGGTCACACCTTTTAGTCGAGAGAGTGGTGTTGTGCGATCTGAATCGAAGCATCGGAAACGATCTCCGTCTAGTGGCCACTGAGTTTCCATGGCTGGGACATTGTGTACAGTAAGCATGGAATGAGAGATCGATGATCCATTAATGTTGCAGATGATGGAGACATAAGGTTCAGACAGTTTTGCATCTTTGTGTTTCTGGTAGTGGTGTTGGCTGATGCCTGTGTAACCCCATTATCCTGGAGAGGTGTGCAGAAAACTGATTGTTTTGCCTTGACGGTAATCAACACCCATCTGCTCAGTCCTGCTTCTCCTTCCGCTGTGTTTGAGATATGTCTGGTATTTCCTCGTGAGTGATCCAGTGCTTCTTTCACAAATGACTGCAATCCCAAAATCCAAGGGATGACAAGGCCTGACCTGTCCAATGCACACAAGACGCCCATTGTTCCCAAAAACCCTGACACGCCTGGGGTGATGCAGGGAACTCAGAGTGCAGATATCATAAAAGATACAAGGATCATTGCCTCAGATTTGGGAAACATTGCTACTGAAAGTGTTCCTAGGGGTTAGGGGGTGCGATGAGGGGAAGGATACTGTCTTCCTCTTGAATTCGCTTGTGCTTTTAGACACGTAGAGTAATGCTCAAACTATGCATTCCGTCAGGTGGTCTAGCTACAAACAAGGCTTATGAAACACCTTTCTAAACACTTCAAAGGCAAAATGTACCCAACTATCTGACCAAAATTAATCTACAAATTAATAATGCAAAACGGTTTCCCAGTGACATACGTAATACTTCACACTAAAGATTAATTTGATATTCATTGATATTGAAATGAAATATTCAGATGTCAGTCAATAATATCCAAATTAAGGATGACAGACTTCATACTTATGTACAACATTCTTATTAATGTTACATTTAGTTCCTCTAAGCACTGGATCTGACCATTCTTCCTGATGTATGTCAAGTGTCGGAACAGTAAAGAACAAGAGGAACTGTAGAGGAGCTGAATCCTAACCCTAACCCTAACCCTCTTTCCACAGTCACCTCATAGATTATACAGCTGCTCCATATCGCGAGGCTAAAATATTGTAAGACGAAAATGCAGTTTATTACAGCACACCTACCCTAACAAACATCATAGACTAGCCTACCTTAAACATGCTTAGAACACTTACATTAGCCTACAGTTGGGCAAAATCATTTACACAAAGCCTGTTTTATAATAAAGTGTTGGATAGCTCCTGTAATTTATTGAATAAATATATAATGGGAATACCCATCGTAAAGTCAAAATATCGTAACACAGACCATCGTAAACCCTGGGAGCGGCAGTAATCCACCCTGGTCCAATGGAAGTGGAATTTAAAGTAAGAAAGAATCACAAAGAATTAAGGGTCTCTAGCAGAAGCAGAAACAGCAATTAAACTAGTCTAATGATTTCACCTTCTGCCATTAAAAATTTTAGATATACAGATGGAAAGACAGACATTAGGTATCCCCAGCAAGACATTCTTGACTTACTACTAAAGCGTAACCTAACCTGAGCCCAATTCATAAAGCGTAACCTAACCTGAACTCAATTCATAAAGCGTAACCTAACCTGAACCCAATTCATAAAGCGTAACCTAACCTGTACCCAATTCATAAAGCGTAACCTAACCTGAACCCACTTCATAAAGCATAACCTAACCTGAACCCAATTCATAAAGCGTAAACTGCTTAGAGGGATACAAATATAGGAAGAATGCCTGAAGTAGCCTCAGTTAAGTGAGAATGTGTTTTACCACTTGAGACCTAACAGAGGCCCTTAAAGACCATGGAGAAACCCTGACCCTAATACTAACTGTAGCCATAACCAATGTGAATACCAAACCAATGTTTTAACCCTAGAGCAAATCCATTTTTAAATGCCATATCAGTACAACAATTATATATATACAGCTGTTCTTCTACAGCAGTCTGTTGAATATAAGTTTTTGAAAGTCATCTTGCATTTTTTATGTGATGGATTTATATCTACAGAGGCTGTTTATTCTGCTAGATGTTCTCAATTATAATATTTGACCTTTTCTGTCCCTTTTATTTCTTGCCATTTTAGATTTTTTGTTTGCCCAATGCAAAAGCCTGCAGCTCATTTTCATTGGGAACTTGTTGTTTTGAAACATTTACCAGTTCTAATACTGCATAATTTAGAGGAATGTCAGGCATTCTTTAACCCCCTTCTACAGTCAATTAAAAAGAAGAAACAATTATAAGGGACCTTTCCTTCACCAAAACAGAAATCACAAACAAAGGTTCTGTTTTTTGAGAATGATATAGGGTAAAAGGTTGACAAATTTGGAAACCCAGCCCATGTACACATTTTATACTGAATTTGATAGGGAAAAAAATCTGCAGTACCAAATTTGATTTTTTTTTTTAAATGTTAATGTTTCATTCAAGTGTTTCAGAAGATAAAGGTTCCATAGAACAGAGATGCTGGTCTGAATGCTTTTAAAATTACTGATGGAAGAAACAAGGCTTTGAAACACCTATAAATGTCAATCGCTACTGTAACTGAATACAAAGGCTGTCTGTGACTGATGTCAGTAAACATGCCCACTAATGGGTAGCAGAGCCTCTGTTCTTGTGTCATTATCAGGGAATACTTGGAGTGCACGTTATCTTTTCCTAAGAATACCACCCTACTGATTATCAGTCACTGATCAGGGCATCATAAGCATGGTATAGAGTTTTTACAAAAGTAATCTGGGGAATCATAGGATGTTAGGTAGCTCAAGCCATAGACAAGAATTAAAAAAGGGATGTTGGGTAGGGGCTAAGTTTTCTATGATTCCATTCAGAGGCCCTTAAAAATATATATACTGTCACGGGGCCCCAAATCTCTCTGAGTATAAACACCTACTATGGCACCCCTGAGTATAAACACTTATTATTACTCATAAAAATGTACTAATTCATATTACTGGCAGCACAAACCACTGTGAGAAGTCAATATGTCAAGGCCATGTCTTGTAGCATAAGTGATATTATAATGATCACCTGTAAATCCTCACAAGAGATTCAGTGGTCATACAAAGATGTATGTATGTGTGTATGTATGTATGCGTAAGTGTGTGACTGAACAAACGTGCTACTTCCCTTATCAGCTGCTCGTTTGACACCATAAATTATGTGACGTGACTTTTCACTCCTGGGTTTATGACAGATAGCTTTCTCCTGCATCAAAACAAAGCAAGTAAGGTGAACGTCTGCACTTTCGTAGGGTTATCGCATTTCTAGATATATCTCATCCTTCGTGTACATAAACAAACGGGCAAAATAATTTCTTCTACCTGTTATCAGCCATCTAGCCCGCTGTGAGTAACATCTCCAAACAAATTTCCTTGATAGGACATGAGATAAATGTAAATGTGACACAGCTCTCTGAGCACTGTTTTCAACTGTTATACAACAACCTGAAATGGTACCATAATAATTATGATGTCTGGGAAACGTTTCATTAAACAGTTCATTAAAAAAAAAAAAAAAAAACATGGAAGCAACCATTGACCACTGTAAATAGTTTAATTTAGTTTAATTTGTAAATAGTTTGATTAATATAATTAGTGTTACATTGTGGTGCTAGGGGAAAAGATCAGCTCATGTCCTGTGGACGCATATAACACTTTGCCTCTACGTGGTTCGTTTGGGTTAGTCTGGCTTTACAATAGATTGCAATACATTTTATTCTTTCTGGTCTGTCACATCACACCAGCAACTAACTGCATCTCTGCAGTCCTTCTTCTAATCACATGATCTGCCCAGTAAAGTATGTGTGTCCAAAGATGCACTGCAGTGAGACAAGTGTAATGTAATAGCCACATAATATGGGCCTCGATACATCAGCAAACCGCCTGCCTATTAATGGGCAAACTGATTAGGTAGATTAAACCTCCTCACTAATTCATCCTCCCATAGATAAGGAGGAGCGAGGAGCCAGCCACCATTTCTCAGATTAAAAACAAGCGGAAACCAAGCCCAGACCATCATAGCAGCCAATGAAGGGGAACTTGCCAGCTCTGGCATGCTCACCTGCCAAAGAACTATGACCCATGACAGGCATTTAGCATTCATGACTATGGTAGGAAGCTCTTTATCATTTAGAAGCTTGCGACTGTGGCTCTGACATGTGCCATTTAGAACCATCACCGGTGACAATTTAAACCTGGAACGAAGAACCAGGCTCTTTGTAGCACTTGCATTTAATTAGCAGACATTTTTATCTGAAGCAACATACAATTGAGAAAGCAGGCTGAGGCCGTCCCTGGGGCTAAAGGCCTTGAGGACCCCACAGGTGGAGTCAGTTGATTGAGGCCCTTAACTCTAATTATGAGTCAAAAGCAATTCAGAATATAAAGCAAAAATAAAGAGAGTGGAAGGACATTTAGAAATGAAGGCACACCTATAGGCAGCTCCCAGGTTACGTTTTGATCAGTTCCTTACGTCTTTAAGTCGAATTTGCAGGTAAGTTGGAAACATAATAATGATTATACAGTAATAATAAAAGTAACTACATGCCGTACTGTCCTGTACTTCAAGCTGAGAAACTGCAGGAGCCATGCAATGTCTTTATGAGCATCACAAAGTAGGACATGCAGTTGTTATTATAAACCATCGAGTTTAATCCAATTTTTTAATACAACGGGCTTTACGGCGATCCGTTGGTAAGTACGAGCTATCCATAAATCAGACATTCTTATCCCATGGACGGCGTTTCAAGGTCCTTCAAATTCCTAGAGATCCTAGTGGTCAAGTACAGCTTCCTGGGGGGGGTAGCGGTACTGTCTGTGGGTTATTAGGAATATGATACTGTATAGTGATATAACCTACAGTCCATTGATAAATGTCACGCAGGGGAAGATGAGTACTGTATATGAGTACTATATATGAGTACTATATTTGGACCACTGATACCATATGCCGGCATGGCAGAATTGTTCAATTTGGTGGTTAGGTTACAATTCAAAATAATCTATAAAGTCGATATAAGATTCATTTTACACCAAAGACAGCATATTCCAACCTTCCAGAAGTCCAGCCCGCAAGATCCCTGGGTCCTGTAACCGTAACCAAACACTTCCCAGAGCCTTCAGCTGGAATACGCCATGCCAATCTACGCAGGTAGTAGGAAGTTTAGCACTGGTTCACCGTGCAACTGTACATAAGTAAAGGTAGATATAGGCCAGATGTTTTGCTCTAAAACTCTAGGTGTTTATACTTCTAAACACAAAGGCAATAGCTAATGTGGCTCTATTATCACAATTAAGGCAATAATGGGGTGATATTGTGTGCAGATAGACCCACAGAAGTTATCCGATACCAGGAAGTATTCTAATTCAGCCACCAATTTAAAACCCAGGAAATAAACTGGATTTCCAGCTGCTGCCTTTGTGGTATTTAAACATGCAGTCATTAGGAATGTCTGGCCATTTGTGAATAAGTGTTACCATACTTTTGTATATTTTAGGTCTGAGTCTTTGTTTTAAAACTTTGAGATGTATTTTCTGTTTCACCGCCTGTTTGTGATTAACCCATTCCAGCAAGTTAAAATCTAAAAAGCCTACCTCCTTTTTTGGAGGTAATCCTTGTCTGAAACTGTAGGAACCCAAAGAAATCACTGGCATGCTCTAGTCTGCCTCTTATTCTAGCCTGCTCCTTGGATGCATTGCTTCTGTCTGTGATAAATGAGCTTTGATACCCTCGCAAGGAAACAGATGCACATACTGATATCCTCAGAGCAGCCTTTTGGATGCCACTGCGACAGCGCGGGTCAGGCGCTGCTCTGGGCTTCTCAGGAACCCAGGCCGTCTCCAGAAAGCATGCTACGCTCATCTCATTTGTCTTCATGCCCACTTTTTAAAACACTGTTGATCATGACTATGAAGTTATATAAGTCAAGAATAATTTCAAGTAATGAATGAATTTAAATAAGGCTAAAAATAACGATATGTATATACTGTATATATGTCGTTATTTTATTTATATCGTATATCGTATTTAAATATAAATCAAGAATAATTTCAATTAATGAATGAATTTAAATAAGGCAAAATATAACGGCATATATGTATGTGTATATATATATGCGTGTATACGTATATACGTGTGTGTGTGTGTATATATATATATATATATATCGTTATATTATTTATATCGTACATCATATATAACTGAGCCTTGGGGCTATTGAATCGCATCTATATAACTTCATAATCATGATCGAAAGTATTTAAAAAAGTGGGCATGAAAATAAGTAAAACGACAGTAGTAGGCTGTCTTGAGACGCACTGGGTTCCTGACTATATATTCTTTCTTTATGTGGCATTTTACTATGGTTTTTATTTCTAATACTGATGGACAAAATCCCTGCACCCTCCTATATATCATCTATAATCTCCGAACATGCATTAGACTTCTTAGCGTTCATGCCATGAGGTAACTATTATTATTATTAGTAGTAAAAGTAGTAGTATTAGACCTTCATTTACAACAACACCAATAATAATAATAATAATAATAATAATAATAATAATAATAATGTGTTCCCGTACAGGTTTCTTTAATTAAACCGTGACCGAGTAATTACAGTTATGACAGAGGAAGGACAGACTGAAGGTGCGCACGGTAGCGTGCGTCTCGGGGAGAGGGAGGTGGGCTGGAACAATAAGATATGGAATAAATTTTGTCGAGTTAACCGCCAACTGAAACGCTAAACAGGATGCTGTCAGACGGTCATGACCCAAAAAGTGAAAGCAAACAATATATTCAGATTTAGTTTCGGACAAATTGCCTTTACGAACAAAACTGTGCCACCGAATTATTCTGTTAATACAAGGTAATGCTGTAATGACCAGCATATTTTTAAAAAATCTATATATGCTCTGGGTTTCAAAACTTGTCTGAATACAGATCAAGGCATTTAAACAGGTTTGGACCTTTTTATCC
>JAODKM010000038.1:18941374-18958844 GCA_026780845.1 Petrocephalus sullivani
AGTATGCAAGCTGAGCTGAGAATATTCAGAATGGGAATATTTATATAGTTTTGCTGTAGGCCTATATGTAAAGAAATGGAACGAAATATAATTAATGCCAGTGTAGAATGACTCCACTTGTGCTATTATATTTGCATATCCTTACGTTTGTATGTGAACATCTCCAGTATACATATTCAATAAAATCTAACGAGTTAAACTGTTTCAAGACGTTTTCCGTTTCTTAGATGTTGTGAATTATTGTAAAATATTTTTATTTATACATTTGTATAACAGATTTTTTTTCTATGTCAATTTTGCTGCATAATTTACCGTGTCCAACCAAGCGACGGGAGTACGTTGTCTAAAGACTAAACCCAGATGTCACAGATGGGTTCAAGACAACGCAGCAGCCTGCAAAAAGGCGACCGAGGCAACTCCCCATTGATATCCCCAGTTATCTGGCATCGAATTTCGTAGTGCGTAGCGTCGGCAGTTAACGCGCCTGCGTCATCGCGTTGCGTGTGACGTTCGTGTGTGTGTTTTTTTAGGGACCCAGAGAAAGTAGGGGCAGGGAAGGGATTCTGCGAAATACATAATCGAACAAAAATAATTCGCAAATATCGTTGAGCGATTAATCGGCGCCGGATGACGGGAGCGGCGGCTTGCTGAGGGGCGCGGGATTCGTGACAGGTGAGCCGGGGGTTCGCTGGGAGCTGCGATGGCCGAAGCTGGTCACACACACACAACAGGTCTTATTGTTACGGCCGGGCGTGAAAGGCTCGGGCCGCCGCCGCGGCGCTCCTGCCCGCCGCCCACCGTGCTGGCTGCCGCCGGGCCGGGCCGGGTCGGGTCGGGCTCCGGCGCTCGGTCCCGATCCCCCTGCCTCGGGTCGCGCCTTGGCCGCCTTCGTCCTGGTTATCCTTCGTGACGCCTCCCCGTCTGCCGGGCGGCCGCGGAGACAAAGACGAGCCGGGATCCGAGCAGCGCCGAGCGGCCCCGGGCGGTCCGGCTGGCTCTCGGCCGGCCAGGCTGGCTCTCGGGCCGGCTCCTGCCCGCACTCGCACCGCACGGCCGGTGCCGCCCGCCGGATCCCTTCTGCGCGTCTGTCCGACCAGCGGTGTCCGCCGGGGCCGGGGGCCCGAGCCCCTCCGTGTCATTGTACCGGTCGGGGGTGTGGGGCTTTAATTCTGGGTCATTACAGTACCCGTCATAGGCTGAAGGTCAAACCCGTCCCGCTGCTTTCCATTGCTTTTCATTTATATATATATAAATACATAAATAAAATATACACACACACTCACATATGCACGATCACTGTCGCTGGCTGACCTGTACCTGCCCGTAATAGTCGCTCCTGAATGCCGCGAATACAGCGCGATTTCATGCTCATTTCCCCCCCAAGTCGAACCGCTGCATCTCCATGACTGGCTGCTGGCTTTGCTGGGATCAGTAAGGACCCTCTACGCTTCACTGTGGCTCCGTAAATATGTGTAAAACAGAATTGACTCCGAACCCCCAGGGCGTTTTTCGTTTGACTCTGATAGCTGGATTTTATATATTTGTAATTTCTCTGACTTGTGCAGGCTGCTTGCTTCGATGTTGGGTTTTTCTACAGCCTAAATATTATGTTTGGGTTTTCCTGCAGGTCTTAATCCACCAATACGTCTAATTTAATGCTGATGTGAACAGGAGCCTAGCTGGATTCGGACTGCGAACAGTGTGCAAACAAAACACATACTCACTTTTGCATTGCTTGTCCTGAAACATACAAAAAAACTGCTTTAAAAAGTGTAATTTCTTTGAAGACATTTAAGCAGGTGTACATGGGTGAACAGAATAAAGGAAATAGCGCCTCACTTCAACTGCGGTAATTAAGTCATCGTTACAGCTGCAGCTTGAATGACCCTCATTATCATGTGTCACCAGTTAATGAGCTCCGACAATCGGCACCAAGACACAGCTTTCAGCACAACATAAGGCGACTCCGAGTTTCCAAAGAGGCTAGATAGTCCTGCACATGTATTTGTCTCTTAATTTGCTAAAATTAATGTGCCATGGAAAATGGTAAAAAAAAAAAACAACATATCATACACTAAACATGAACAAACTACCAACTCAAAGTGAAGTCACAGTCACATGTCTAAACTCATCGACAAGGATGGATACGTAACAGAATATTTGCTTAGCACCACGAAAAGCACAGCACAGCAAAATTGCCGTAGACCAGTCAGCACCTCTCTGACCCGTTCTCAACAGAATCTGCGCTGGATTTTGTTTGAAGCTATTCTGAATGCAACCGGTGGCCATAATGTTTGATATTAAAATATCCTTTTTTTGTCCACCACCTGTATCAGGGTCATGGTATGAGGTTCCGATAAAGTCCAGATCAGACAGCAACTTAAACGTTTTTCTGGAGGATTCCAAGTTGTTTTGTGCGTCTTCCTTTGTAATAAAGTACATGTCAGTAATAGAGTGCATCTAGGATTTGAACCCCTAGTCTATCTACTCTGAGGTGCCTTGTGGTGTCTTGTGCAGGATGGCTGGCTGTGGTGAGGTTGACCAGTCTGTCAACATGCTTCCTTCAAGCCGGAAGGGGGGTGGGGAGGCGTGCTCTGGCCCGGGCAGCTCGTCCGCCGCCCTACCAGTCCCGGAGTGCGCCATCTGCCTGCAGACCTGTGTCCACCCGGTGCGCCTCCCCTGCCGGCACGTCTTCTGCTTCCTGTGCGTGAAGGGTGCCTCCTGGCAGAGCAAGAGGTGCGCCCTCTGCAGGCAGGAGGTCCCTGAAGACTTCCTGGAGCGGCCCACCTTACTGTCGCCCGAGGAGCTGAGAGCGGCGGGCCGGGGCCATGGGGACTACGCCTGGTACTACGAGGGCCGCAACGGCTGGTGGCAGTACGACGAGCGCACCAGCCGTGAGCTGGAGGACGCCTACGGCAAGGGCAAGAAGAGCACCGAGATGCTGATCGCCGGCTTCCTCTACGTGGCCGACCTGGAGAACATGGTGCAGTACCGCCGTAACGAGCACAGCCGGCGTCGCAGGATGAAGCGTGACATCGCGGACATCCCTAAGAAGGGCGTGGCGGGACTGCGGCTGGACGCGGACGCAGGGGCGGCCACGCCCGATCGGGACAGCTCCGCCGACGGCGCCGACGCCATGGGGTCGCAGGGGGGGTCCGTCCAGCCCCCCACCAGCCCCACGTCCCCCTCCACCGACAGCAGCTCCGTCGAGAGCTCCCTCGCCCAGCTGCACATTTCTCTGCCGGCCAGGCAGCATCGGCCCAGGGGCGAGGAGGAGGAGGACGAGGAAGATGAGGAGGAGGATGAAGGCGGGGAAGTTGCCCCAAACACCTCTGTGGACGAGTCTGAGTCAGGGAGCAGTGAGGAAGAGGAATATGAGGACTACGCACAGGAGGAAGCTGACCACGATGCAGCAGTGAGTAGGCATGGATTTCCAGTGCAGGGTCATTTAAGAGCGAGCCAGGGGGAGCTATCGCCCCCTAGTGCTGAGTCCTCCAGCAGCAGCGGGGCTGGGAGCAGCAGTAGGTCTAGGAGACCTGATGGTCAGTGCACTGTGACTGAAGTGTGAACTCCGACCTTCCTGCTCTCAAACCAGCCGACAACTGGAACAAGGAAGTTGCACTAAACAAGGTTAACCTCCACATTTCTAAAACCTGCTATTGTTTGGGTAACTAGGCATACCTGTGGTGGAGGGAAGACAAAATGTATCAATAAAGAGACAAAAATAATAAAACCTAATGGAGACCAAGTGTTTTGAGGGAGAAAGGTGTCTTTTCAGAGTAAATCTTATGTATCTATTAATAGGGCTGATATTTTTTAGTGTTTTATTTTGTCAGTGTTTAGGCTGTTATGGACTTATTAAAAGTGTATTTTATGCTATTTCCTTCTGTTGGTGGGTATCCAAATTAATGTCCTAAACGAGTGTGCGTCCTAAGCTAAGCATGGTGTTTGGGTGCTGAATTCATATTCCATCTTAATATTCTATAATATTATTCATAACATGTGCATGTGTTGCTATCTGAGAAAGGTACTAAACCTTGTTGGCAGAAGACTGAATTTTTGGTTTTAGGATTTAGTTAACTTTTTTGGGTCTGGTTTTGGAGTCTTAACCTGGAAATGAAGAGATCTGTGCACTCATTTGACATCTGTTACTTTTTTATTCAGTATTTTTACCTTTTACTACCAATGTTCACTGTCGTGTTCGCTTCAAAATTGTCTTGCAGTCTTTTAGAAAGTATAGCTTTTCCTCTCTCACTTGTTTTACTGTAATATTTTGTTACATGATTTGTAAGTTAATGATAATAAAGTCTGTCAATTTCTCATCCAAAATACATGTAGGAGTGAGATCTGGTGTCACAGACGGCTGGAACAGGGGCCCTGACTGAGCGACTTTCTTTATATTCCAAGTTTGTTCTGTTGCGTAAACTGGACACCTTTGTGCATGTTAATTTGGGGGTTTTGTTGCCATCTGGTGGGGGGTCCGTGCTGTTGCGCACGCACACAATGACGGATACTTTGCTGAAAAGGCACCATAACTGAGACTGTGTAGCAAAGTCGTCTAGTATGCGCCCGGAGCCTTTGACGATCGGGCATGATTTAAAAAAATGTAAACAAGGGGTCTCTGTATGTCATGCTGTCAGCTGTCAGCCTTGGGAAGGTCAACTATATTAAAAAAATAGTTTGTGCTGAACACTCTTTCCTTTAGGGGGAGCCAGAGAGTCTTTCGTTGGAGATACATAAACAAACAGAAGTGAATCCTGCACGTAGGTCAGAAGTGACGCCAGGCTAAGATTTCTGGCACCCACTTGCTATTTTAGTCGTGTTGCCTGCCAGACCTGGGTAACACCGGCCAGGAGGGCTGCTAATGAGCTGTTTGCCTTAAGATATCTTGGCTGCAAAGTGTATGTTTACATGTTGGATGCTGGTGTGTTGCTGGCGTATGAGGGCAGAAAAGTGGTATTTTCAGCCACAGAAATGCCATTGACTGGATGTGTTTTGTGTATTGTATCATTTACTGTAAACTCTAGACACTGTAGTGCATAAAAATCGTAGGAGGGTGTTGTTTAATGTACGCGATTTCAGCATACATCTTAGCCATTATAATGCTCAGTGATCTGATTCCCCTCTCTGTATTAGCAAGCAGGGAGAGATTTAAGAAAATGGACACAGTGCAGTCTAGGTAGTGTGGGGAATATTTTAAGCATCAGGTCGGCTTCAATTGGATTGTACAGAAATGTATAATCATAAAATGCATTGTATAACGTGCAATGTAAAATTAATATTTTGTAATAACAAATGCTCGTAAGATTTTAATTTATTAAAAATGGAACAAAACCAAGCACCCGTTAATATTTCAGTTTCACAAAAATAAGGCAAGCTCATAGCTACATGTTAAATTTAGTAGTAAAAATGGAATTATCCTTTTATTTTTATCGGTACTGACCTATGTGTCATGTGATCCGACTGGACACAGATGCCCGATGCAGTCTTGCATGGAATTCAGGCAACTTATAATACAGCGATCGCTGAAGCAGAAGAAGAATCAAACAGGGGATGAATGTACTCAAGTCGGGCACAGAAATAGAGGAGGCCAGGGGAAGCGCTGGAATTTCTATGAAGGCATATAGCATTTCCTATACGCCGCACGGTCTCTTCTTAAAATAGGCCGAATGCGTATTTAGTCCAAGGCTGAAGCTCTTCCCACCGCGGCAGAAATATCAGGCCTGCTTATTTACGGAGGGGACAGGCAGTCTCTCCCACACGTCACATGATGACCGTCTCGGTTTGGCGGGAGAATGAGCAAGAGGTCTGCTTCTCGGCAGGGGGGCGGTCGCGCCAGGCGGCAGTCGCGGGGGTGCGGCCTGCCCAGCGGGACGGCGGGCGCCGGTTTGGTGGCCGGGCGGGACGGGAAAAGGGCCTGGAGATGCGTGTTGAGGTGGACATGGTGGTCTCCTGGGGAACATTGATAAAACGAAATGCTAAAAACTACAGCAGAGTATGAGGAATGCATGCGTGCAACCTCTTTTAAATCTCTAGTAAGGAAGTTAAACTGGATAGCAAGAAAAATGCAAAGAATAAAATAACACCTCCAGCATCAAACTGTGAGGATATGCTCCTGGAGTTTGTTTCAAAATAATGTGGGTCCTGCTTAAATCGGATCACTGCGAGTCCTTAACTGTGACAGTTGTGGAAACCTCCTGCACAGCATGTCAACAGCAGAATGGACAGAAACTAACTTGAATGAATCAGAGGTAAGAAACCGCGTCATGGCTGAAATATCCTCACTGTGGGAATGGTAGTATGTGTCTGGGACAGCCTGTGTGGGAGAGTGCACGTAAAACCTGCTGGTTGTGTGAGTGCTCATGGAGATGTCGCCCCAACTGACCTTCATTGTGTCCTTTG
Source organism: Petrocephalus sullivani (assembly GCA_026780845.1). Lineage (NCBI taxonomy): Eukaryota > Metazoa > Chordata > Actinopteri > Osteoglossiformes > Mormyridae > Petrocephalus > Petrocephalus sullivani. The sequence goes on from JAODKM010000038.1 coordinate 18,947,777, forward strand.
CAAGCTTTGTGCTCCAAGCGTTTTTACAGGAGCTGGACTGGTTATGAAGCTCCAGTATGTCGACCAGCTTGACGATGTCGTTCCGATAGAGATCACAGTCACCAGGCTGCCCGCATCCACTGGAACTCCCCCAGCTGTCCAAGGCTTCCTCCGTCGTCCTCTGGGTATGGGAAGGTCCCTGCCATTCCAAACATCCCCCCTCAAACCTGGAGCCCTTGACCAAACTCCCAATTAATTCTGCCTTTTTCCCCACAACAGTCCTGTTTCTCTGAGGGCTTTGGATTTCAGTGCATGACCTGGCAATGGTGGGGCCCTTGGGATGCATTTGGTCTGCTTTATGGCCAATCAGCTGTAACTGCCCTCTGGGGCATTGTGCACTGATAAGGTTAGAACCGTTTTGAAATCCAGTATCTGGGCTGATTTTCTGGACGGACATTTTTAGCTTGTCAGCAGAGCCGCAGGCTCTCTCTGTAGCCCTGGCAGACGTGCCGGTGGTGATGTGCCCCGAGTCCAGCAGAGTCTTCCCTTCATTTTCTTTCAGCATTTCTCCAAACTTCCTGAGCACCGTGGGGCTGACGCATTTCTGTCCTAAGAATGAACTCGGACCAGCACACTCCCTGTCAGGGTCACACTCTAGAGCAGGGCGTTGAGTTTCTGAGCTGTCTGGGTACCAGAAATTGGCACATGGGTGAGTGGTCTCCATCCTGTCAGGGAAACTTGACATGTCACGCCGCTGGCCACCTGGCAGAGACATTTTATTCCTCCTGTTCTTTACTTCCTCAGATCCTACTTCGCCCATTTTTGACGAAGTTTCTCTGTTGAGGCTGAAGGATGAAACAAATCAGTCAATAGATTTAGCACAGTAGGTCAAACAAAGTTCAAAGATCTTTGTTATCATTCAAAGGGTGACATTTCAGGGGTGCTAAAAACGAATTAGTCCTTTCAGTGCCATCTAACCTTTGTAACAAACAAAAAGATTAAAACCCAGATTCGACAAATTGAAAAAGTTGAACTGTGCTGAACTAACACACTAGCAGATTATATCAAGAGAGCAAAAACATCTAAATAAAACACAAATTTTAATAGAAAATAAATGAAGGTATACCAACATCAGGTCTCTCTGCTTCATTACCTTGAATCCTTCGAAATGTTTCGTATCTCATTCTGGTAGCTATGGGCCTGTTCGTTATCTCTGGCAATCTCATCCAGTGCCTTAGGAGTAACAGAAACATGAGAGTGACTGAGTGCTGAGAAGAGTGAGGCACAGAGAAACTAAATTGTTGACAGAGATACTTACTGTGTTTAGTGATGCATTTTTTTTATTCTCATACTTGCAACCGGCTTGGATGCTCTGGAGTTTGTTGGGTGGGATACTGGGATAAGTGGGGTGCTCAGACGTTTGTCCCAGACAGTAGCTGAGCATTTCTTCCAGTTCCCTCATCGCACATTCCGGCCCATCGTCACCACTGTGTTTTGTCGGGAAACTGCAACCATTGCTGTTGCAAATTATAGAACTACCAAAACCATAGTTACTGCAATCAACGTGATTGTCCCAGCCGTTACCATGGTCACTAAACAGAACACCGTCGCCGCCATTGGTGTGGCCAACTGGCTTATCTCTGTTGCCATTGTTAAGAAGATAGGGAGGGTGGCAGGTGCCGTTACTACGGTGAAGGAGGGAGTCACAGTTTCCAAGGTTACGTTGACAAACAGTGAAGCCATTGCCATGACGATTAAAGGTGGAGACTGTGGAATGCAGCCCGCCGTTAAGGAGGATAGGCTCTGACTTTTGTTCCAGTCCAGTCTCTGTCCCCTTACGCCGGGCCTTTACTTCATTGTATAGCTGAAATATTAACACACAAAAAAAAAATTATTAGGAACACATCCAAATACAACAAGACACACAGCTTAGGTGCAGCCCTAATTTGCTAGAGAGTCTTGCTGTACCATTTTGGTATTGGAGCCAGTTACGTTAATATACTGGAATACCTTTATCTGGTTTGTTAGAGCTGCAGCTAATCTCTGCAGGGTGGTAGATCTCCAGATGCAGGGCTGAGTAGCCCTGTTTTAGAGACATTTGGTTAATATTTTATTCTTTAATATCTTAGAGGAAGGTGTGTTGTTTTATTGATCTCTGAATACATTTGCACATTTGTTTGGTGATTATACTTTTTAGCATCAGTTATATTCTATGTTATAAATAAGGTGAACTTTTGCGTGAGTTTCTGGAATGGTTTGCAGGTGATTATTTCCTCACTGTTTTTTAAAATGACCAGAAGTGAGAAGCAGATGTTTAGGAATCCTTTAATCCCCTGCTGATGTTAGCAGACCATAACGACTGTCTTTATGATATTGGCAGTTCTGCAACCTTTGAATCTGAGAATGGACACTGGCGGTCAGCTTACCTCCTCGATGTTCCTCTGCATGTCTCTCAGCTGTCTCTCCCACTCCTTGCAGTCGGCGTCAAAGCTGTCCCGCGCCTCAGGGCTCTCCTGCGCCCAGCCCGGCCCGCTGCGCTCCACACAACAATGCAGATCCATGGCGACTGTGTTTGCCAGCCGGGCGCCTTGTCTTTCCCGACAACTAGGGGCCGCCACTCGGCAGTCACTGTTAGAAATGCTGCTTTTGCTTCCTTTCAGCTGTATAACCGACAGAAAAAGCCGTTGGAATACGTTGTCTCTTCCTATATGAAGCCGTTGGGAGATTAATATTATTTATTTATGGCAATATGAAATAATCATGTCATTCTGAGTTACCATCGTATCGGTGGCATATAGTATGCTAATGTCCTAGAATATACATTTCACCAAGCAAAGTATTCAATATAATCGAATAATTTACACAACGAACCCGAATAGTCGCAAGATGGAGACATACTCAATCTTCCAGTTAGAACTATGCATCTATATAGACAGTTTTATAAATACAATTATGTCATTACATTCTCTTACCTAAATTAAACTTCTATAGTTGTGTAATACGGAATGAATTCCTTAATTTATTATTCCGGCGACTATTCTAACATTTTAACTTTTTTAGCAACATAAATTATGCCGATCGATTATATTACTTGGCGTCGCTATTTCCACAAGTGCTGCAATTCTTTAACTCTTTGCCACGTAATAAATTCTTTCAAGTATGTTGATTTCCATTTTCTGGCAGTAAAATATGTCATATGTGACCTCAACACAGTTACTGTCCCCGAAGGAAACCAGAGAGCCGGGAGGCTCCTTCCCTTGTGGTGCGTAAGGGGCGCCGGAATAGACGCAGTGATGTAAGACCCGCGGGGGTATTTTCGGCCTGTCACTAAGCGCCGTGTCTTTCCTGCCGATGCCAGCCAGCATCGGGACGGATTGTAAACAGGCTGCCCTGGGATCTACGCCACCACGCTTATTTAATACAGCTGTCCGCAGCCAAAATACATTAGATGGTTAGTAACAATCCATAAGCCAACGGCGTCACTAACCCCCACTGTCAGTGCCCTAATAAAACGCACGACTTACGGCGCTTCTTGGATAAACTGACTCTAAATTGATATTTATGTAGGGTTATTATAAAATCTATACTATTAGGACTAGGACTATTATAAAATCTAAGCTAGTATACTCTCATTATATCATACTTTCAAAGTATACCATAACTATATTTTAACAAGCATTGCGGAGTTTCAAATATAAATGTGTTTTGTGGAAAAGAGTTTTACACAAATTAATGCTACTCGAGTCCTCGGGACATTCTTTATTTTGTTCTTAAACGCCACTTTCTTTCACGTGTTAATTGCTTAACTACTTAATTACAGTTAAAGCATGTACACTAAAGCTGACTGGACGTTAAAAGCAGAGAATAGCAGCAGTCCGGCTTCACACTCACCGGCGCTCCGGCTTCCGACGCCGCAGTTCCGCGCTTCCCCGACTCGCTCCGGGGTCTAACAGGCGCTCCGATCTGCCGATCCTAACCCGGGGAAATATCCTAGGAGGTTTTCGTAGGGTGAGCGACCCCGGCCCCAGCCCACTTATATGCAGTGACCCCCGGAGTCGCGATTTGCTGCTATTTCGTCAGATGTTTCATCACCGGGCGTCACAGCTGGAAATATATTTAGGCGGCCAGAAAAAGATTCATACATTGTGTATGTATGATCGCGACGAGTATAAAGGAGCGGCGGCTGGTCCGTTTTAAGGGCGCAGACGGCGTCCCATGACCCGCTGTTGTCAGAAGCATGCGGTCCTGGCGTCAGTGCTTGTTTATGGTATGTGTCCGGGCCGATCGGCCGAAAATACCCCGGCGCCCGTGATGTTCCCTCGGTCAGCCGCACCTTACACTTTATTCCCTTTTAACATGTTGTTACTAGTGAAGATTGCCCTGTATAGCCCTTTCTAAGCCACATAGCGCTGGGGGACTTTGCACAGAATGCAATTCACTTTCTGAAGCTGCCTGTCTTCCTTTTTGCTTGAAAATGTCATTTAACTTTTTTAAACGGCCAACTGGTTAACTAACTATATTAATATTTATGATATCAAGTAATAGCCTGCAAAGTACAAACTTTTAAGCTCGGTTTCTATCTGTAGGCTCACTGTCCTTGACGCTAGATTACATCTAAAAATATTTGTACTGATTGTTTGCCCGGCTGTGCATTTACGCTACTTAAAATCACATATGAGCGTAAAGCATAATCCTGTCCCACATTACGTACAGTCGTTACTTATTCCCCTGTAAATCATCCATTACGCTGTGTAGCGTACAAGCAAAGGGATAACGTTTTCAGGAATGAAGCAGCGTGCATGCAGGTTATTTCTTTGCAATGTCACCGCCAGGTGATACTGGAACGACTTTGGATACAGTATTATTATATAATGTATTGTATTATGTATGTTTTGTATTTATTCTGTTCCCTGGAGTGCTTTCAGTGCGCCCAAAATCCGCTTACCACTGAGAGTCATTTAGCTCCTATCATAAACCTACAAGCCCTCTACTCGCCTCTAACAGCCATCTGTAGCTACACGATGATCATATTTGCAATGAAACGTCTAGAAAAGTCTAGAACAACAGAACATACATAACAGAACAGAATATAGTGTACATAAGGTGACTCAGTGACAGTGGGTAGCACTGTTGATGTCACATCTGCAGCGTCAGATGGATGGTTGATGATTCAGTGTTTTGTAATAAGATATTGTCGCTGAAGCTCATATTAAATCCATGTTGGCCCCATGCATGCATGTAAACGTTGGTAATGACTAATTTGATACTGATGGATGTCTCTAATAAGGAGACGTGTTATTAGCGTATTCATTTTTTCATGTCATTTGGAGGTTTAGAAACACGGAACTTTCTGATGACTCCCAATTTATAGGTATTTTCCAATTTTAGCATTATATGGTGGTATGGATTTTGCAACAACACTTTAATCTGGTTAAGCCTGACTCGGGGGGGTGTAATCTTATCGGGAAAGGGCTGCTGTTTATGTGGGTTTTTGCTGCAATTGCCTAATTGCCTTACTAATTAGAGGACTAACTGGCTGAAGAGTCCTCACACTTAGGTTTGAACGGCTAACTTAAAGGTTGTCCCAATAACTTGCATACACACGGGTCCTTTGTGGATAACATCGCCCATCCCTTGCATAAAACCTAAGAAGTGCATGCAACTGAATTATAATAAAAAAGAGCACCACCCAGTGGTCAGAGCTAGAACAGCATGTGGATTGACATTTCCACACAAAATGCACAAATGAGAATGCAGTGTAATAATTAGAACCCGAATAATATTAATAATGTCAAGTACAGTATATTTTCCGACACTTTTAAAAGGGAAAGCCCAGCAGAGTAAAAACAAGTATTTGGGGGCAGAGTGTGGGTTAGGCCTCTGTGCCTGTGATCGCATGTCAGCATGTCTGTGGGCTCTTTAGCCAGGCCCTTAACCCCCTCCCTGGGTGCTGCCCAAGGTGGCTGCCCTTCTGGGCCAAGCTTTCTCTCATGGAGCATGGTTGGGGGAGGTGAGAGGGTTCAATAAAGTATCTATTAATGATTACCTTTATAGAACTCCATGGTCATCATCTGGGGAGCTCCTGAGCTTTGAAGAAAATGTACCCAAAGAATGTGAACCATAAAAACAGGAAATCATACTCCTCTAGATGACAGGAGGGCAGGAAGTGAACAACATTTTAACGAGATCATATTTAAGGGCAGTCAGTTGGTACACATTAAAGTTGGACTAAAGAGAATAAAAGACCGGAGGGGTTTGATGTGACAGGCATTCTAGAATCAGCTTTGTGCTCAGCATGGATGGCTTTGTAAAACTGTTAGGAATTCAAACATGCAGTGGATAACAAGCTAAATTCAAATGCAGTTTTGCCTTTGGAGCTCAGGGAAGAACTATGTACTGAAATGTCTGCAGTCATGAAAGGAGAATTACATAGAATTACACTCAGTATATGTATTATATACATATTACTTATTCAGTCATAAATGCATGTGTGTTGCTTTTAAAATAGTTTTTTAAAGAGCAGTTAAGAGAAGTTACACTGCAGAAGCTGCACCATCACGCTCAGCAGGAGCGCCGCAGGGATGCGTTCTTCAGTCCTCTGTTCACACTACTCACCCAGGACTGCTCAGCAGAGTCCGCCTTAATCCAGATCAACAAGCTTGCAGATGACATGACTGTGGTGGGCCTCATCAAGAGCAATGACATGTCAGAACACACGGAGGAGGTGGTGAGAGTAGCTGAGTGGTGTAAGAGCAACAATCTCTCTCAGAATGTTGATAAAGCGAGGCTCCCGGTGACTGAAGAGAACGAGGCTCCCGGTGACTGAAGGGAGCGAGGCTCCCGGTGACTGAAGGGAGCTACCTCCCGGTGGCTGAAGAGAGCGAGCCTCCCGGTGACTGACGAGAATGAGGCTCCCGGTGACTGAAGAGATTGAGGCTCCCGGTGACTGAAGGGAGCGAGGCTCCCGGTGACTGAAGGGAGCGAGCCTCCCGGTGACTGAAGGGAGCGAGGCTCCCGGTGACTGAAGAGAGCGAGCCTCCCGGTGACTGAAGGGAGCGAGCCTCACGGTGGCTGAAGAGAGCGAGCCTCCCGGTGACTGAAGAGAATGAGGCTCCCGGTGACTGAAGAGAATGAGGCTCCCGGTGACTGAAGAGAATGAGGCTCCCGGTGACTGAAGGGAGCCTCGCTCCCGGTGACTGAAGAGAACGAGGCTCCCGGAGACTGAAGGGAGCGAGGCTCCCGGTGACTGAAGAGAGCGAGGCTCCCGGTGACTGAAGAGAGCAAGCCTCCCAGTGACTGAAGGGAGCGAGCCTCCCGGAAACTGAAGAGAGCGAGCCTCCCTGTGAATGAAGGGAGCGAGCCTCCCTGTGAATGAAGGGAGCGAGGCTCCCGGTGACTGAAGAGAGCGAGCCTCCCGGTGGCTGAAGAGAGCGAGCCTCCCAGTAACTGAAGGGAGCGAGGCTCCCGGTGACTGAAGAGAGCGAGGCTCTCGGTGACTGAAGAGAGCAAGCCTCCCGGTGACTGAAGGGAGCGAGCCTCCCGGAAACTGAAGAGAGCGAGCCTCCCGGTGACTGAATTAGAGGACTAACTGGCTGAAGAGTCCTCACACTTAGGTTTGAACGGCTAACTTAAAGGTTGTCCCAATAACTTGCATACACACGGGTCCTTTGTGGATAACATCGCCCATCCCTTGCATAAAACCTAAGAAGTGCATGCAACTGAATTATAATAAAAAAGAGCACCACCCAGTGGTCAGAGCTAGAACAGCATGTGGATTGACATTTCCACACAAAATGCACAAATGAGAATGCAGTGTAATAATTAGAACCCGAATAATATTAATAATGTCAAGTACAGTATATTTTCCGACACTTTTAAAAGGGAAAGCCCAGCAGAGTAAAAACAAGTATTTGGGGGCAGAGTGTGGGTTAGGCCTCTGTGCCTGTGATCGCATGTCAGCATGTCTGTGGGCTCTTTAGCCAGGCCCTTAACCCCCTCCCTGGGTGCTGCCCAAGGTGGCTGCCCTTCTGGGCCAAGCTTTCTCTCATGGAGCATGGTTGGGGGAGGTGAGAGGGTTCAATAAAGTATCTATTAATGATTACCTTTATAGAACTCCATGGTCATCATCTGGGGAGCTCCTGAGCTTTGAAGAAAATGTACCCAAAGAATGTGAACCATAAAAACAGGAAATCATACTCCTCTAGATGACAGGAGGGCAGGAAGTGAACAACATTTTAACGAGATCATATTTAAGGGCAGTCAGTTGGTACACATTAAAGTTGGACTAAAGAGAATAAAAGACCGGAGGGGTTTGATGTGACAGGCATTCTAGAATCAGCTTTGTGCTCAGCATGGATGGCTTTGTAAAACTGTTAGGAATTCAAACATGCAGTGGATAACAAGCTAAATTCAAATGCAGTTTTGCCTTTGGAGCTCAGGGAAGAACTATGTACTGAAATGTCTGCAGTCATGAAAGGAGAATTACATAGAATTACACTCAGTATATGTATTATATACATATTACTTATTCAGTCATAAATGCATGTGTGTTGCTTTTAAAATAGTTTTTTAAAGAGCAGTTAAGAGAAGTTACACTGCAGAAGCTGCACCATCACGCTCAGCAGGAGCGCCGCAGGGATGCGTTCTTCAGTCCTCTGTTCACACTACTCACCCAGGACTGCTCAGCAGAGTCCGCCTTAATCCAGATCAACAAGCTTGCAGATGACATGACTGTGGTGGGCCTCATCAAGAGCAATGACATGTCAGAACACACGGAGGAGGTGGTGAGAGTAGCTGAGTGGTGTAAGAGCAACAATCTCTCTCAGAATGTTGATAAAGCGAGGCTCCCGGTGACTGAAGAGAACGAGGCTCCCGGTGACTGAAGGGAGCGAGGCTCCCGGTGACTGAAGGGAGCTACCTCCCGGTGGCTGAAGAGAGCGAGCCTCCCGGTGACTGACGAGAATGAGGCTCCCGGTGACTGAAGAGATTGAGGCTCCCGGTGACTGAAGGGAGCGAGGCTCCCGGTGACTGAAGGGAGCGAGCCTCCCGGTGACTGAAGGGAGCGAGGCTCCCGGTGACTGAAGAGAGCGAGCCTCCCGGTGACTGAAGGGAGCGAGCCTCACGGTGGCTGAAGAGAGCGAGCCTCCCGGTGACTGAAGAGAATGAGGCTCCCGGTGACTGAAGAGAATGAGGCTCCCGGTGACTGAAGGGAGCGAGGCTCCCGCTGACTGAAGGGAGCGAGGCTCCCGGTGACTGAAGAGAGCGAGGCTCCCGGTGACTGAAGAGAACGAGGCTCCCGGTGACTGAAGGGAGCGAGGCTCATGGTGACTGCTCTCTAGCTGCATCACTGTCTGGTACAGGAACTGTACCGTGTCAGACTGCAATGTGGCAATCTCCCGTCTGGGAGATGACACTACCGCGTCAATAAACTGACTGGCGTCAAGTCGGACAACTTTCACTGCTCCTAGTGCGCGAGATCTGACTGCAGTGGTCCAGCTCGCTGCATTGCCATTTTTACTGTCATATGTACAAAGTACAGAGTACAATGCAATTCTTACTTAAATGCCTTCTTCACAAACTAGACAATTTGACAAATAAAACAGCGCAACGTTACAGTAACTAACAATAAATTAACAACCAACAAGTATTATAGTTGGCTTTTCTTTGAGTTGTTATATTTTATTGTATTACTTATTTATTTTATTTCAAGTTTATTTTACCAGGTAAATTAAATGAACCAGTTCTCACTGCTTCGCAATTCTTTTCAGGAGAAATAGCAGATAATGCATCGGAACTTCTTGGGATACAAACATTATGCATGTCAAGCATGTCACTAAAATCTTCAGCCAATAAATTCAAAGTTGTGTCGTCACAGAGGCAGCTCCCAGTTTGTGCAGCTGGGAGAGAGGCGCTGCACGATCTGTCTCAAGTATCTTGCTCTCATGAGAGTTTTGATCGTGCCAGACACGATCGTGCAATGCCTCTCGCCTGGCTGCATAGTTTAGAAGGAACGTCCTGACATCAGCAGTAAATGAGTATACACGGCCTGTCAGGGAGTAGGACAGGCGGCAGGATGTCAGGGCGCCCTGACATTGACTGTAAATGAGTATACACGGCCTGTCAGGGAGTAGGACAGGCGGCAGGATGTCAGGGAGACCTGACATTGACTGTAAATGAGTATACACGGCCTGTCAGGGAGTAGGACAGGCGGCAGGATGTCTGGGAGCCCTAGGGGCGTATTCTCCGTACGTGGATTGTTCGTTTAACCAGATGAAATTGTTGACGATTTGGCATGATCCTGGATCTGTCGGTTCTTCAAAACTCTTGCTGGATGTGTTGTTATACCAACACATCCTAATCGTCAAACCTGCTCGGAGTAGGTTTGTTCTGTGTAAACAAGGATTAGCTTGCACACTTAATTAGCCCACTGTGTATTCATGGGCAATTAACAAGTCAGGTGTGGCATTACTGATAGTTCTTCAGGACATAATAGTGATTGTGCCCATCACAGGAAAGGGGTACACGATTCAACCAAGTACATATGCAAAGCAAAGTAAACAACACTGACTACCAAAACCACAACAAATGTTTATTGACAATTAACATATGCATTCACCATTACATTTTACTTTTCAATTTCTAGTCAATAAAAGAATACAGACGCACATTGTAAGATGAATACATGCAATAATGCACGCATTAAAATCAAATCTATTGCTGCAAATTATATCTACTGTATAATGCAGGGCTGGCCAACCCTGCTTCTGGAGAGCCACAACCCTGCAGAGCTTAGGTGCAACCCTAATTTAACACACCTGATACTTATAACTGGGCCCTTCAGAAGCATCAACATAGCTGACTCTAACTGAGATGCTTCATGGGCTGCCTGTCTGCCATGAGGAGGCTGGGCATCAGCTGCACCACCGACGCTCATCCCCTCTACCCCTCTACCCACCTCCTCTCTTTTTTTTCCCCTTTCCCTTCTTTTTTCCCACTTTTTCTCCTTCCCCCTTCTTCCTCTTTCTTCCCCCCTCTTAGCAGACTGTTGTTCCCCAGCTTGGCAAAGTGGTAGGTGTGGCTCACTGGCCAC
>JAODKM010000038.1:18968241-18983865 GCA_026780845.1 Petrocephalus sullivani
GGGCTTCCCTGCTTAGGCTGCTGCCCCCGCGACCCGACCCGGAACAGCGGTAGGAGATGGATGGATGGATGGATGGACCTTATTACTACAGGTGTGTTTTTAAAAAGCGTTCTCATTTTTCTGAGCAAACAAATCCAAGGTCATGTGTCACCATCGCTTCATGGTACTTACCCACACCCTTGTAACCACCCCAAATTTCATGGTTTCCCCTCTCACACTTATATAGGATTTTTTTAATGCTTATTTGAGGAAAAGAGCACCCGCTGGATAGAATGAATTCAATTGATCCCGAAGAGTACTGTGTGCTACCATGACTGACAGACATCCCATTGTTCCACTCACCAGGACCACAGTGCCTGTCAGATTCTTCATCCATTACCTGCCAGGTAAAACAATGATAAGTTGAACTTCTAAAATAAGGCTCAATTTTAAAGTACAATAACTTGCTGTTCCTATATCACAAACAAACCTAATTTCTGTACTTTCACTCCTAAACATGATGAACCATTTCAACCCATTTATGGCAAGTGCAGGCAGAATCTAGCTAAGGTAGTGTATACCCACTCAATTGTTTCACTAAACTATAACAAGCCCGTTACGCATGTATCTTACTTCTCGTTCCTGCTCTTGTGTGATTCAGTCCAGCTGCCCCTCGTTTGGTCCCTCACCAGTCGTTGTGTAAAGGTGCTTCCCAGTCCTGTCATTAACGTCGTTCCCTCTGTATACGCGAGATCCTCCTTGGGCTGCCTTTCCCATTTTCACCCCCTGCAGTCTGATTTGTTTCCCTGTTTCCATTTGTGGTTCCAGTGAAGCCCTTTTTGTCCTCCTTTACAGCTGCTCTCGACTCCCTGGTTTTCTGCTTGTGACTGTCACATGTTTCCCGTCGGGATGTGGCTGGGTTGGGGCCGCGCTCTGCAAGCTCTGCCTGTCCTACCCCGTGTTTCCTGGGGAGATGAAAAATTTCCTGAAGTAATTCATATCCCCTGCATTGTTACCTAGTATAATAAAGATTTTCCATAACTGGTCACCTTACCTGCAACTCTATTATAAAAATATAATTTTTCAGCATATTTTCTACAGTGAAATTATGTCTGGAAGCAGAAATGTTCACAGCACTTTAATAGTCTTTTTATCATCATGCACACAAGCTGATCTGTTTCTTATAACACAAAGTTAATGCTGTGTAGTTACACTGTCACATTGCACCTTTCCCCTGTACTCTCCCTGGAAGATTATTATGGGATTCAGGCAGCTGCTCAGTGGTGTGTCATGGGTGACTTCTGACATCACCACACCACTTTTGAGACGCAAGCAGGCTAAGTCAAAACTGCCTGATGATCTTTCAGAAAATGGACGTGCCGTTTCACTTAAAACATAAGCAATCGAATAGGCAAGATCAATCCAATTTAAAAAAGTTATTTCTGGTTCAGGTTTGCCTTTTGTTTTAATGGTTTGTCTCATATTTATCTACAAAGTCAACCTTACAGCATTAATTACGGAAATCCATTTTGAGAAGCTGATACCCAGTTTAACATTCTATTGATGATGCTTTCGTGTCCCACTCTAGCTAGTGCAGGGCAGCAATTAAAAAGGCCAACATGATCTCCAGGTGTGTGGCGTTTAAGTCAAGGGAGGTAATGATAAGACTTCACCATTCCTTACCCTACCATTAGGGGGCAGAGTGTGGCTCAGCAGGTTAAGCTCTGTGCCTGTGATTGGAAAATCACTGGTTCAAACCCAGCCTATGGCCATCTGCAAGTCCTTCGGCAAGGCCCTTAACCCCCAGCTCCCTGGGCGCTGCAGGAGTGGCTGCTCTTCATGACCAAGCTCACTCTCATGGAGAGTAAGGTTGGGGGAGGTGAGAAGTGAATTTCCCCACGGGGATCAATAAAGTATTTAAAAAAAAAAAAGATTCCTTGGTAAGACCCTACCTACAATATTGTGTGCAATTACCTTAAAAATTGCTGCCTTAGAAAGGGATCAACGCAGGGCTACAAAAATGATTCCTGGGCTAAAAGGAATGTCATATGAGGAAAGGTTAAAGCTGATCTTCTAACAGGTCTGGATGCTGTTACTTCAATATTAGTTCAGATAATAGCTCTAGATAATATTTTAACATCTCTGAGCTATTAGTGGGATTCTCCCCCAGACGAGCTTGATGGGTCGAATGGCCTCCTCTTGTTTGTAAATTCCTTACGTCCTTATATTTAAAAACACCCAAATTGATTTGCCCCGAAAAAGACAACAGACCACAAAGCTTCATCTTAGAGCTCATGGCACCTATGACTCCTCTGTATGTAAAACAAAGGAACGGGCAGACAGGGAGGGCACCGGTGTGCGCCATGCCAAGCCTGCTGGGCAGGAGGCACCATCGCCGTGCCCCATCATACCCCATTTGTCATCCCACACTCCTGGATCGATATTTCCCGACAGGATTGATGTCAGCTTTTAAATAAAGCTTTCAGCCGCTGCTCTCTGACATGTCGATCTTTACCGGCATGCCAGCACATGGCTTGGTACCCCACCCGCGGCGCGGCTCTTTCAAATGTTCATTTCTTTCGACGTCGTTAACGGAACAGGCCCTCAGCGTCTCTGTACGCTCGGTGCTCCCGGCCAATTTCGTTAATTAGGCTGCCCTAGATTTATTATCGCTCTTACAGCTAGCTGATGGGAAGTGCTGCGGGTGTGATATAGGCCGTCAACAGGCTACTCAGTCATGACTTTCGAGAAACAGGCACCTTCCGTACAGAAGTACAGGAATCACAGAGATATGGCCACACAGCTAAAGAAAGAACAATTAATGCATGGGATAAGAATATTTCCTCCTTTATTGCATAAAATCACAATGATATTTATGCTATGCTTGTGACTATGAACTTGCTGGGAGGTGTTTTCGGAAATGTCACCGTTTTATTGTTGTTGCTAAAAGCGTAACTCTAATGGAGCTGCTTGGGCTCGCTAATGCGGCAATTGCCGAGAAGTCATGCTCCCTCCAGGCTTCCAAGGCACTGCGACCCTTTTATCCCCAGTAATCTAGGATTTACTCAATGAGTCATTCTGGTAACTCAGTACCTGCAACAGAAGTTTTCGTAGCTGTTTTGGATGAAATTCACAGGCCAACTTCATGTGTACCTTGGCCAGGTCTCCTTGGAAATTCCATTCACATTGCCAAGTGATATGTGTGTGTGTGTGTGTGTGTTTTGTAATTATTACATTGTGGGGACCAGATTTCCCCACAAAGTGATAAGAACCTGTAATTTATTACCTTACAGGGAAATTTTTTCGGTCCCCACAAGGATAACCTCAATTTCATAAAAACCTGTAAGTGCAATCAAAAAACTAAAATAGCCAAAACTCTTATATTTTGTTTGGTAGCTTCTGACTAAGGTTAGGGCTGGGTTGGTGTTAAGGCTGGCATAGCTGCCATTAGGGTTATGTCCATAGGAATGAATGGATGGTCCCCATCTAGATAGGTACACGGGTCTGTGTGTGTGTGTGTGTGTGTTCTTGTAAAGATCACTTTTGAGTACCAAAATGTCCCCAAAGTGCGGTAAAACCTGAAATTTCCCTACTTTTGAGGACATCATTTCAGGTCCCCATTTGGAAAACCTTAATTTTATAAAAATCTGTGAATGGAATCAAAAAAGTAAAAATACTAAAAGTCTTGTATTTTGGTTGGTTACTTATGGTTAAGGTTAGGGCTGGGTTGGGGTTAAGGGTGTCGTGATTGGGATTAGGGTTTTTCCCATAGAAATGAATGTAAGGTCCCCATTTAGATCGGTATGCTGAGGCTGTGCGTATGTGTGTGTGTGTGTGTGTGTGTGTGTGTGCGTGCGGGTGTGTGTGTGTGCATGTGTGTGCGAGTGAAATGTAACTAGATGCATTTATCTGATATGATGATTGTCAGACTGGTAGGTGATAGAATACATTACTATAGCAAAGAATAATATCTGGGGGACATTAAACATTTCAGCACGAAGTGAAAGGTCTCATTGGACAGGTTGTATAAGGACTGATGGCAGCTGAGGAATCATTATTCTATTAAATACTTTTGTTACTCATGTCACCATGTGTGAAAGACAGTTATATCCAAGGCAATGAGTGAGGAACAGCCTTTAATGTCTAATATTAATGTTTCACTGTGCCCACATGTCAGAAACATGACCGCACAGGCAAAACAGCAGCCGTAAAATGTAAATGTACACCATAAATTAACTGAGTGGTAAGAGAAAAAAGAATTTCAGACAAACTGTGCAAGATTCATGCTGGTTCTTCTATGTATTTTATTTGATACTGCGGTCCATTCATGAATGGATCCATTCATGTTTTTGGCTATTGGATATGATGATATATAACCAAGACAACACATCTTAATTCAGTTTTTTTTTTTTTAACTGAGCAGTTTGTGTAGAAAGATTAAATTTGACTAAGAGCTTAGTGGTGATAAAAATGCATGCTGAAAGAATGGTGATGTTATTGTGATCTTATTACAAGGCTTAAATATTGTTATTTGGAAAACAGCCCCATCTCCAGTCTATATGTGTATTAATTTAAGTGGAAAACACCTGGCTACACATTATATATGAGCACTATATCTTCTCTTATATATGCTGATTCACTTGTACAGGGTTGGCAAAGTTAGCAATTACAAGTGTTTTCCTGAGCTACAGCATTTGCAATTGCACACAAATTAGCACCTGCAACATAAATTCCCTAATGCACTTCAAAGTCAGTTTAGTCCAGAAATAGGAGTGTGGTGCTCTCTGTAATGGGATATCCTATGGCTGTTCTCTATAGCTTAGTTATATACAAATATATACAAATGCCATGCTGGTATGAGAACAGCGGCACATGAACATGTCAACAGCGTTTGTTAAGCTATTTTGAGTTGCCTATGCAGCTCAAGGGACGCACCTTCTGAGCTGAGTTTTCATGGAGCGGTAGGTAAGTGTCACAGCAGGAGATGCTGCTGCTCGACACCCCTGCATCAGCACTGCACTTCAGTGCCTTCTGCAGCGCCTTGGGCAAGGTGCTCGCCCGCAGTGCCATCAGCTCCAGCTCATGCCTGGTGGCAGTCTCCAGGATATTCTGCTTATTGTAAAACATGACAAAGTTGTTGATTATCGGATGGATCGGCAACGCTATGGCGATTAGCCCACAGAGGAAGCTGACAGCGGCACTGCATCGCCCTAAAGTGGTTTTGGGATAGATGTCTCCATAGCCTACTGTTGTCATGGTGATGATGGCCCACCAGAAGGATTGTGGGATACTGTGGAACATGGTCTCCGGGTGACTCTGTTCCATGGTATACCCCAGCGCAGAAAACACAAAGATACCCACGGCCAGATACATGAGTAAGAGTCCCAACTCCGCAGAGCTGCTCTTCAGGGCGTAGGTGAGCGTCTTGAGGCCAGAGGAATGACGCGCTAGCTTGAAGATACGCGTGACACGCATGACGCGCAGGGCCTGCAACGCCTGCTGCACGTTACCCAGCCTCATGACCGCCGTGCCGAGGCTGGTCAAGGCCAGCGCTACGTAGAACGGCACGATGGCTAGAAGATCCACCACGTTCATGAAGGACAGGACGAATGGGGTCTTTTCCGGGGCGGAGACCAGACGCGCCAGGTACTCCACAGTGAACCAGCAGACGCAAGCGGTTTCGACAGCGTCTAGAGTGGGATGCTCCACATAATTCCCTTCAGCATCCTCCACCTGCAGGGCTGAGATGGTCCCCATGCACATCACCACCGTGGACATGAGGGTAAAGAGGAAAGATACAATGGCAAGCAGGCGTGCTGGCTTCGAGGTCTCCGGCTTCTCCATCAGCTTCCAGAGGGACTTTCTGTATTGCTGCCAGTGGCTGGTAGAGGGATCACCCTCCATGTCGTCCAGAATCAGCATCACTCTGGCTGTGATTTCAGCCTGCTCCTGTTCCACCTCGCTCAGGAGACTCTTACAGCATTCATCAAGAAATTCCACGTCCACTTTCCAGAATTCCATCTCCTTCACAAAGCAAATGGGGCAGATGCCTCGCTTCATGTGAATTTCACCGTAATAGTACAGCTCCAAGATGCATTTGAAAGAGTCTGGATCTCTGTCGAAGTAAAACTCACCATTTCTGGGGTCGTAGTCGTCGCACAGGGAGAACAAATCCTCCGGATTCCGAGAGGAGAAGTTTACCAGTTCGGCCAGCCGGGTTTTTGGAAACAGGTTCAGGATGGTCCCAGACAGAACCTGTTTCACTCCGCCTATGTTCACGACAATTTCGTTGTCCTCGTTTGCTTCTGAGCCGCTGCGGTTACTGTAGCGGGTCCTTGGCATTACCCACATTTTAATTAATTGAATTAATGCTGAATACAAAAGACAGTACATATAAGAACATAAAAAACTATAAGGTACTTTCCTGTTTCAGTCCAAATTCTTGCAAAATAATCCAAGGCTAATAACACCAGAGATATGTATATATTGTACGAATAATTTGCAAAGCATTCTTAAAACCAGAATTAAAACCCGAAACGAAATAGAAACTTTTTTTTGCGTGGGTGGTAAAGATAAACCGAAGCTTATAATCACGTTTAAGTCCGGAAAGCCTCCTCACGCCGCACTGAGCAGCTTCCTCGGGTGCAGGTTTCTGTCGCTGCGTCCCCTCCGCCCCCCCCCCCCCGAACCCCCCCAAAGGTCACACAGCCTCGCAGCATGCGCGTCACGTCCATCTACCTGCTGGCACCGAAGACGGAATCTTCCCCAATCCCCAAAGTTTCGTGATTTTGGCGATTAGTCGGGTTTTCTGGACAGTGAGGTGAGGAGCACATTATTGTCCTGGGACATGAAGCCACATTAAGTTCATTTAAGATTTTTTTCCCATGTTAACGGTACGAGACAGCCAGTGACGGGAGCTTTGACAGGGATCAGACGGAGGTAGGGAGCATATATTGGTACAAATAACCCGTGTAGGACAGCTACTGTTTCGGGTGGCATTGCTTTATGTATCACCCAATATTCGATCGTTTATAGCTTTTTCAGTGTTTCATTTAGCTAATTATAGCATTCTACTTTTATGCTGACTGACATGCAGAAAAATTCTAGCTATTACAAAAATCTTTCACACAAGTTTTAATTGTTATACGCAGTGAGCGGTTCGAAGATGCTCGGGACGATAGAACGACGTCTCCCTCTTGTGGTTAACGCATGACAGCGCAATGGATAAAAATACAAGGATAGCCCTCTTTCAAGTCATGTCAGGCTCTTGCCACCTGAGGTAAATGGTCCACGGAAAGAGGTCAAAATATATATGCTGAACATGACCATGATCAGAGCCACTAAACTGCGTCAGTATTGTCCCAGTTCCAATAGCGTGGGACCTGGGTGTAAGTTCATCATCTTTTTATTTGCACCTTCAGATCATGTAGAAACAAAAATGTCACTTCAGAATTATAATTTAATCTACATCATAGGCAATACAAATAACGGATTATGTCTTTGGGGTGGGGTGGAGGGGTTAGATTACACAGGATTCTTCACATTTTAGGGTATTATCAAGTGAAGTGGTTATTAAGAATGGCACCTGTAAGTTTTTTGGCGTAAACCTCTTGTTATGGTTTTGAAGACATTTCAGCCATTTTTGTTGGCTTTAATTCTGGTTCCTGATATGATGTGTGTGACCTGTTATCTGCGTCTTCAACCTATGATGCAGGATTATCTTCATTACGTCATTTGTAGCCGATTAAATTTAAAATTCTATTCAGTTCAATTCAATTCAATCTTATTTGTGTGGCTCACTTTCCCAGCATTACATTGTCTCAAAGTGCTTTATATTATCTCTGCCCAAAGCCCCCGATGAGCAAGCCAGAGGGGACAGTGGCAAGGAACACTCCCAAGGAAGAAACCTCGGGAGGAACCAGAGCCAAAGGGGGCGCCCATCCTTCTTGGGCCGGCAGAGGAAGTTAAATGAACAAAGTCCCAATTTATGTTCCAGTTTATTAAGTCCAGATGTAAATTGGAGAAGTCAGATATGTGCTTTATGAAGCCCGATGTCATTATGGGGACACACATAATACAGACTCAAGATACATGCTTAAGGTAGTAGTTCAGATTGTAAGCATTCCTCCACAGAGATCTGACCAAAGGCAGAAATGGAAGGTTCTTAGCATCTTCTAAAACTAGAATGTCCACTGATGATTTTCCTTGTTTTAATATATTTTAATATTAATTGTGAATGTGATAACTCAAAAAGTATTTAATGGAACTTATTAGCACTTCAGAATATTATGTAGATGGCGCTCTACATCTGATTTCATTTTGAGGCAAATTTGTACCATAATTGAAGCAGTTGCACTAGGTGGCAGCTAAGGATGGAAAAAGACACGATCTTATAAATACAGTAACTCTGACAGTATTTACTTTTCCAAATTTCCCAGGATCATTTTATAAGTGATCTGGGACCTATTTCATTAGGTAAATTGAGGTAAAATTAAGCAGTACCACACAACATCCACAGACACAGATCTGGTGGGGGAGTGTTGAGGGGGGCTAGAGATTGTAGAGACTGTGGGGGCTGGGAGGAGGAGGAGTTAGATGCGGGGGGAGGGGCACCTGGGGAATGCAGTATTGTTGTTCTGACAGCACCCAGTTCATTTTCGTTTACCCTCCTGTTCCTGCTTCTGGGATGCCAAGGGAGCATCCATGTTTTATATTCCTTGCAGTAGTTTTTGCAGGCATGTGATTTCCGACTTGTAATGTGATCCGCTACTTAAGCCTCGCTCGCTACATACCTCCCCCCCTAATGACGGGAGGGCCTAATGCTGTGACTCAGCCAGAAGCTGCTGAATGCTCACTAGCGGCACTGCATCGCTACATGGTTATGAGGCTATAATATAAATAGTATATCTCTATGAGGCCCATATTCCTGTTATTATTGTGCTTCTGTCTCCCTGGTTTCCTGGCGTGGATGACATCAGCCAGCAGCCTGAAGTGAGGCCGGTGGAAAAAGTATAAAGAAGAAAAAAAAGTCCAGCAACATTAGTCTGATTCAATATAAGAAAAAAACCTAAGTCCAGCTTCACTTCCCTTCTCTGTCTGCGTGAGAAAGGGCAAGCTTTGGCATTAAAAGAGGCTGGGTTTGCATGTGTGTGAAAGCCAAAACTTTAACAATATATATAGTACATCTGCATTGTAAGCAATGCATTGTTAATGGAGCGCACAAATGGGAACTGAAAACCACAGTATTGAAACAACTGATCCCCCACAGCATGACAGGCAAACAGGCTGTGAGCTACATGAACAGTCTGATCTGAATTTTGGCCACTGTATCTCGCTACACTTGCTAACAGACACAGGACACTTCCCATATGTGCCACAATAACGCAAATCCACAAACTGTTTGCCTTTTGTTTTTGTGGACCTTTAGGAAGACTAATTAGCAGTTGCTTTGTTTCCCAAAACTATAGAAAAACTATGCTACTTATTAAGACAGACCAGTAATCTCAGGTACAGGGGGACTGTCTTCTAAAGAGTGGGTGGGCCTGGCCCATCCAATCACAAGGCTGGCCCAATCAGCCTCAATATAGTTTTTTTTCTTTATATGTAATTGCCCCCACCCCAAAAAATCTTCCTGGCTCACGCTGGAGCCGGGCCTGCATGCTCTGCTTGTTAACTGCCAACTGAAGACAAAACCTGTCTTTTGATTGTGATTGGTTGCATGGTGTCTGCATGGTGACTCAGAAAACCCGGAATCCAGACATTTATTTCCAGGAGGCTGTAAAAAATGGAGGAGGATCCAAGCACACGGAGTATATTTACAGTGTTTATCTCTGTTAGTAAGCACGTACAGAATAGAACGATCGATTACATTTTGTATGGCAGTATCTGAAGCCAATTTGTCCTATTAAATGGTGGCTGTTTATTACTTTGTGCAAAACACAGCTCTAAAAATGTATTCTGAAAATCTTAGATTACCGTTAAATAAGAAACGTAATTACATGTTACGCGGTCGCCCAACAGCTGGCAGATGTCTTGGCAGCATTCATGGAAAGGAAAGGGACCTGACCATGTTGTTAAAAATTTGAGGTCTTGTGTTTCATGGTGGTATGATGTGTGTGCCTCGAATGTTAGCCACACCCCCCGCTTTTTACATAAAAGCACGAAGCTGACTTCCCCAGCATTGCTGGGAAGGTCGCCTGTTCAAGCCCAGCGTTGGCACATCTGTGGGCCCTCGAGCGAAGCCCTTCACGCCCCCTGGGCACTGTACAAGCTTGCTCTCATGTAGAGCGAGGTTGTGGGGGGGGGGTGGAAAGAATTCTATTATTATTATTTCAAATGAATATCACTGTCCACGGCAGCTGCTTGTGGTTGCCAATCACTAACTTCCTAGCAGCTACAATGTATTTTCTATGAACTGGGCACTGCGGTTGTTAAATTAATCACTAGGATGACCACAAGGCACTCAGGTGTGCTTTTCTTTCCTTTTTAATTTTAACCAGCAATAAAAAGCCACCCAGATTCATAACACTGGACTGATACAAACACATTTTTTATTCAGCATCTCATAAGTAATACAGACACTCCTTTCACCCTACAAAGGTCTGCTCATTTAGCCTTGAGAAGTCTAGTTTCTCTGCACAGCTTCAGTCTCCTCCTTTTCTAACCTTCAGGGGAACAATTAAGTTAAACGCCGGCAGAGGCCCAGACGTCTGTAAAGCGCCGTGCGTCTGCCGCTCATGACCAGGTGCTGAGGAAAGCCGCAGAGTCAGAGACGGGCTCAGTAAGTCAGCTGGGATTAAACACAGACTCAGATACAGCAAATATTGTCATTAAAAACAAAGCCAACTGGGAGAATGAAGAAACTGACACACGCACCACGTCACCATAACAAACAGCAAGGGAGACAGTATCACTATATGTCAATTAATTTTACATTTAACAATCAACAGTCAGACCTACGGTTGATGGATAATTCCACAGTTACCACGCGAATCTCAGCTAATGGAGTGGATCCTCATCTTATTATGGACATAAACAGACATAAGCAGGCTAATACTTATATGAATATAATGTTATCTGTACAGGCAACTTGTAACAAATGTTTGGCTTTGGCAACTGCAACCTTTGTTCCACTAGCTGCAGCTG
The DNA here is from genome assembly GCA_026780845.1 of Petrocephalus sullivani. NCBI lineage: Eukaryota > Metazoa > Chordata > Actinopteri > Osteoglossiformes > Mormyridae > Petrocephalus > Petrocephalus sullivani. The sequence goes on from JAODKM010000038.1 coordinate 18,979,366, forward strand.
GCGGAAGGTACACAAGGACCCGGGTTCCGGGTTCCGGGTTCCGTGGATAAGTGACAAGAAAGTGAACCCAGCCACAGGCCGGGGGGAAAATGTAGCACTTCCTTTTAGCGAGAAAAAAATAATAAACACACACACATATATATATATATATATATATATATATAAAAATACAGGATTATAATAAAGTAGTCTGCGGGTTAGCACTGCGTTCAACCTATTTTTAAAATATGTTTGGTTTTTGGGAGAGACGAGATGCGGCTTGAGATTATGGTACCATTTAGAATTTTCATGAAAAGCACATTTTGTAATGTGTCACTCAGAAGCTGAGAGGATAGTAACTGGAACTTTCTATTCCAGTAGCTCAACAAGTAGCGCATTATTATAACAATGCAAAGGTCATGGGTCCAGATCCCAGGGAGGTCACAGAAATCGTAACCTCTGCGGAATGTCGCGTAGGATTAAAGCCTCAGATAAATGCATAAGCGTGAATGACAATCAGGAAGTAACTCCTGCACAACGGCCTGATAGTACAGAAAACCTGAGAAATTAACTGGGAACACAAATAGTATGTAAGGGGGAAATCCTGCGTATCAGAGCGTAATGGTGCTTGAATGGGGAATGACAGCCGTGGGTGTCTGTCTGCTTCCCGGCTTCCTCCTCTGCTTCAGACCTGACTTCCACTGCTGGGATTGGTTTGTAGCAGCCGGACTATGGCGGGATCACTCTTAGCTCCCCTGATGAATTCATCCAGGGACAGTCGTCCTGTGACGGAGCACACCTGTTAGTGGCTAGAAGGTAAGGAGGGCACCGCGTGTCTAACCAGACAGACTGCTAAGACTGGCACAGAAATGCACATTTTTAATGGTACACGATATTGAGTATTGAAGCGCAGTTTAGCACAGGTGATAGACCTGGAGATCATGCTGGCCTTAGAAGGCGAAAAGCCCGGCTGGCATGCATGGCAGAGGGCCAAGTCAGGTGGTCATGACTGTGAGGTTAATGTTATCCACCTGCTCCTGGTTCCCCATGTCAGGAAAGTGGGAGTGGTTCCCCACCAGTAACTGATTACAGGGGGCCTGCATCACGAATCTGGACTTCTCACTTGTCGGATTAATGATGCTCCAGTTAAAATGGACCTTATCTTCATTCACTTGCATTTAGGCCAGACTTCCTACAATCCAGGAAGTCATCTTGCTAGTTGAAAAGTCCAGCTTTGTGATACAGGTCCTAGCTATTCCCAAGACATATACCGCCCCCCGCCCCCCCCCGGAAAACAGCAATAAATATTGCGGTCTTGTTCTTCCCTGCTTGAATGTCAGTGTTACACTGGGCTTGTTCGGCAATCTTCTGGAGAGACTCATCCGCGCCTTGCAGCCGCTGGTCCTGACCCCCCAGCTGCCCTCCCCCTGTACCCCGTGGTCCCGTTCCCACCCCCGTGCCTAGTCGGTTTGCTCACACACCAACTTCATTCAGATATCTGTCAGTCGCTGTTGTTTCCTCTTTTGAGGATCCGAAAGGTGCGTGCAGAGGGCCTTCACCACATTATGCTCATGCACAGCTTATGAATGTTTTGTGAAAACCCCACGCCGAAAGTGTCAAGAGCAACCTTTACCATCCTTATTCGTGTCCATCAGCATGAAGATCTTGTTGGTCCGCTTCTCTGGCGTCGACTCGTCGTCGGGTATCTTTATCACAGAGGACACCATCTTGTAGATGGCCTAGGAGATGGCCAAGAAAAATAAGATAAATTACACGGTAAATGAGAGTAGTCACAACTTGCAAACAACTGATATTTCAGTTGTAAAGATGGGGAAGAAAGACTTTGTTTGGCACTTTGTTTGCTTTAAACTCCCTCAGTCACTATAGAGGCTTCACTGTTAGCCACCAAGCTACCAGGCTACGCCTAGACAAATACATGCTAAAACTGTGCGTTGTCATCAAGCAGGCCTTGGGAAAACCAACGCACACGTCCACCTTTCTCTAACGGTAATATTACATGCAAGTTCAGTCTGATCTTCTATCCCCGGAATGCACTACGCAGCAGAGCAGACTTTTCATAGACCATAGAGACGCTAGTCACCTCTTCTTCTTAAGCCCTCACAGAATGAAAAACACCATGAGCAGAGAAAAACACGCACCTTCTCCAGCTCCACACCGCAGCACATCAACTCCAAATGAATGTGTAGCATCAGCAACACATAACGGATGTCTCAATGACACGGAAAGCACATCTCTTCCACAGTTTGCGTTTCGCTGATTAGCAAACTCATGTATGGAATGGAATAAATTAAGTCTATTTACACATTGGGATATTTTTACCTGTGGAATTAAGGTAGAAGTATGGTCCAGACTGGTCCTGGAAGTTAAACTGGTAACTGGATAATCAGTTGAGTCATTCAGTGTCCCTAACCACTCTGCGACCTGCTGCCATCATGTCACCACAGTCAGCGCGCCTTCGCCATAACTGCTGGTCCACTTCTAGAACTTCTGCATCATAGCAACCCATCTCCTATATCTACATCGACAAACATTTACTTTCAGTTTGTATAAACGTACACGGCCTCCATATGCAAAAGCAGCTTCACGGCTACCGTGGAGAAACAGAGTAGCTGTTTTATAGGGAACGCGGAGCAGAACGGAGCAATCGGGGGAAAAAAAGTCACACTGTTTATTCTGGTAAGCCCAGATCACAAGGCCTCTGGCTGTATCAGTGTTGACACAGCAATCTTTCAATGGAGAATAAATAAAGCGATGGCTGCTTATCTAGAGGTGTAAAGATGTTATCATGGCTGAGTGACTGAGAGTGGTTTCGGATCATTTTTGGGGGGGCGAGTGGCAGTCTCCATTAAGACACAAACATAAAAGACAAACATTTTCTGCCGTCTGCGGTTATTTAAACATGCAGCAAGTGGAAATTAAACATGTGCTAGGCCTGCTCTCAGGGATCCTGGGGAGACAGAAACCGTTCCCACACTTTTACTCAAATGAAAACGATTTGCAGTAGCAAACAGACTCTACGTGCAGGCACTTTGATTAAACTGCAGTTAGCTTCATCGTGAAGTGACAGTTTTCTTCATTAGAACAGTGTTTCCCCATCCAGTCCTCAGGGACCTGCAGACAGTCCTGGTCTCTGCTTCCTCGCAGCTATGGAGCAAAAACGTGGCTGTTGGTCCCCGAGAACAGGATTGGGAAACACTGTGTTAGGGTGTCTGGGATTAACTTTAAGGTCCAGGAAATTACCTGAAAAAAAACACTGGGAAGAAATACTCCAATACCACACATGTTACACCAACACCACACATGTTACACCAACACCACACATGTTACACCAACACCACATATGTTACACCAACACCACACATGTTACACCAACACCACACATGTTACACCAACACCACACATGTTACACCAACACCACAAAATTCATATTCTCACTGGCAGCCATTCAGAGCTTTTATTTAATTCCACTCTACACACATAGCGGCTTTATTGAGGCATGCAGGTGGTGTAGTGGTTAGGGACGCAACTGTGTAATCGAAAGATTGCCGGTTCCGAGTCCCCAACCCGCAAGTATTGCTGAGGTATCCTGAGCAAGGTACCGTCCCCAAGCACTGCTCCCTGGGTGCTCGCGTAGCTGCCCCCTGCTGTGCAGAGGACACATTTCGTTGTTGCGTGCTGTGGTGTGTCAACAATGACGATTAATCACCTTCACTTCACTATGGTGCTGAGGTGGCGATAACTCACCCGCACGATCTCCAGCATCTCCGCCCGGCTGATGTAACCATTCCCATCCAGGTCGTACATGCTGAAGGCCCATTTCAGCTTCTGCTCCAGTTCGCCACGAGACGTGACGCTCAAAGCGATGATGAACTCCCGGAAGTCAATGGTGGCATCACGATTGGTGTCGAAGGTACGGAAGACGTGCTCGGCAAACTTGGATGCGTCTCCGTACGGAAAGAAGTTGGCATAAATCCTTTTGAACTCCTCCATGGTCAGGTGGCCTGTCGGACAGTCCTTCAGAAAGCCCTTGTACCACTCCTGAAGCTCGCGGTCTGTGAACTTGGTGTTCTCACGAAGGTCGCTGAGAACCTCTGGACGTAGCTTACTGTTCTGCTTACCCATAATGCACTCCGCTACCTTGTGCTTCCTTGTCCCCTTTCTCGTCCCCCGTTTGGCTTCTTTGGTTCTCCTCGTTCAGTTCGCTACTGCCTGTTCTCTCTCCTTCCTCCCTGTTCTTCTTGTGACTTCTTTCACAATTTCTAGCACTACAGAAAATGATTATTATTATGGTTATTATCATTCACTCGTCATATTATCATTCACTTTTTGCAGGACAGCCAATCCCAAAAACAATGGGCATGCAGTGTGGAATAACCCAAGATGGGGCTCATGGTAATCTCAGTATTATTATTGATGATGATAATAATAATAATAATAATACTTATTATTAATAGCATTCTGCAACATCACCAGAAGAGAAACATATCCCTCTTCTATTTA